>SEYY01000351.1:66472-73972 GCA_009176605.1 Armadillidium nasatum
TTATTATTATTATTATTATTTATTATTATTATTATTATTATTATTTATTATTATTATTATTATTATTATTATTATTATTATTATTATTATTATTATTATTATTATTATTATTATTATTATTATTATTATTATTATTATTATTATTATTATTATTATTATTATTATTATTATTATTATTATTATTATTATTATTATTATTATTATTATTATTATTATTATTATTATTTATTATTATTATTATTATTATTATTATTATTATTATTATTCATTATTATTATTATTATTATTATTATTATTATTATTATTATTATTATTATTTATTATTATTATTATTATTATTATTATTATTATTATTATTATTATTATTATTATTATTATTATTATTATTATTATTATTATTATTATTATTATTATTATTATTATTATTATTATTATTATTATTATTATTATTATTATTATTATTATTATTATTATTAATTATTATTAATATTATTTTTATTATATATTATTATTATTATTATTATTATTATTATTATTATTATTATTATTATTATTATTTTATTGAGTTCTAAGTTTAATGTTAGTTATATTTCGGAATCAGATTTTGTTTCAATGAATTATTTTCTCATTATTCTGAGAATTTTTATTGAGGACTCATAGCGACTCAAAGGACAATATTTAATTATGAGATTCATAGGACTCATAGGACTCATAAGACTCATATGACTCATAACGACTCATAGGACTCATAGGACTCATAGCAACTCATAGGACTTATAGGACTCATAGCAACTCATAGGACTTATAGGACTCTAACGAATCATAGAACTCATAGGACTCATAGCAACTCATAGGACTTATAGGACTCTAACGAATCATAGAACTCATAGGACTTATAGGACTCATAGCAACTCATAGGACTTATAGGACTCTAACGAATCATAGAACTCATAGGACTCATAGCAACTCATAGGGACTCATAGGACTTATAGGACTCTAACGAATCATAGAACTCATAGGACTCATAACGACTGAGCTAAAATCACTTGACTCTTCTTTAAATCAAGTGAAGTCACTTATAAAAGAGGCAAGTGCCCCAAACTACCGTTTATGAAACCTTTGGAGTAGTAACTCTTTCAAAAGAAATCTCCACGGAACTTATGTGATGAACGATGGAAATTATTGTTATTGATTTTTAAAAGTTGAAGAAAACTTTTATGTACACCCTGTATATAATTCAGACTTTTAATGAAATAGCTTTGATACAGATTAAAAAACATATATATATATATATATATATATATATATATATATATATATATATATATATATATATATATATATATATATATATATATATATATATATATATATATATATATATATATATATATATATATATATATATATATATATATATATATATACGAGCATGTAAAATATTATAATTATGTAGTTTCTTCGGTACATATATGTTCGTCTCTCTCTCTCTCTCTCTCTCTCTCTCTCTCTCTCTCTCTCTCTTCTCTTTTTTTTTTTTTTTTAACATGCAAAAGAACTGTCTCGTTAGCTTTTCTTGCTCGTTTGACCTAATATTTCTTTCTAAGGAAATGTTTCCTGCTTTCTGCTTTACGAAATAATTACAATATTTTTCCCGTTTCTAATGACTTTTTTTCTTATAATAATTCATTCTCATACTTGCTCAGTTTTCCATAGTTTACGTGCTTCGAGCTAATAATAGGATTTTATCTTAGTAACCACTTGTATATAATATATATATATATATATATATATATATATATATATATATATATATATATATATATATATATATATATATATATATATATATATATATATATATATATATATATATATATATATATATATATTTAAATAACTCGTTTCCGGCTTGCCTCGGTGCAAGGTCGTTTTTCAATAATTTCTGCAACATTCTCGGTCTTTTTTCTAATTTCCCCATTTGTCGAACACCATCTGTCTTCTTCTAAACCTCATCTCTTGTTCTTAACGGAAACTCAGGTACTTGGGTGCGCTAACAGAAACCTTATTCTGTTGCCTCCTACTGTCTCTATCCTCAATTTTCAGCCAAAGGCTGTTATTGCGCATATGTGCGCAACGATGTTGTCTGTTCTCGTGTCTCTGATTTGGAGTCTTCTGAATTCTCTACTTTATGGCTTAAGCTTTCTTGTAACTCTATTATTAAATTTACTTGTTCTGTCTATTTATCTCCTAATTCTACTAATTATAAAAAATTCTTGAACTATTTAAGCATCGCATTATTTCTTCTTCTCCCTTTTCCGAAATTATCATTTTAGATAATTTCCATACTCACCACCGCCAATATCTTTCATCTAGTTCTCATTATCTAGCTGGTGAACTGGCTTATGACTTTTCTATCCAGAATAACATTGAACAGTTAGTGCAACTCCCTACCCGTATTACTAACCGTCTTGGTGATGTACCCAACATACTTGATCTTTTCTTAACCTTATATCCTTCTCCTTATACTGTTAAACTCTTTCCTCCTCTGGGTTCATCTGATCACCTTCTTATCTCCGTTTCTTATTCTGTCTCTTCAATTCAAGTCTTCCACAAGAACGGCCCCAACCTTAGGAAGGGGACGTTTCTGGCACTTCGGTGCTGCTAACTGGTCTGACTTACGGTTGTACTTTTCTGATTTCCCATCGAATGATTACTGCTTTCGTTGGAGGGGTCCCTTGGAGTGTGATGAGCGCATAACGGAGGTGATTCACTCCGATATGGAGGCCTACATTTCATATTCTTTCCCTTCTACTAAATTCAACAAACCTTGGTTTACCTCTACTTGTTCTCGTGCTATTCGCAACAGGGATGCTGCTTTCAGGGATTACCGTATCTTCAAACCCCAGAAACTCATTCATCTTATATATCTTCACGGAATCGTGCTAAATCTATTCTTCGTTACACCAAAACACGTTTCTCCGTCGTAAATGCAACAATCTTTCTGGTTCCTCTTTCTCTCGCCCTTTCTGGCATTTTGCAAAAAATGTCAACTCTAACTTTGCTTCTCTTTTTCCTCCTCTAGTATCTTCTGACGGCACAACTGTTTTACTTTCTACTAAAGCTGAACTCTTCGCTCAAACTTTTGCCTCTAACTCTACTTTAGATGATTCGGGAGCTATTCTTTCTCCTTCAACCACCTCCAACTCATTTATGCCTAATATTGTAATTTCTTCTAAAGATGTAATTTCTGCTCTCTCTTAGCTTAATACTAAGAAGACGTACAGCCCTGGCGGTATTCCTCCTGCGGTTCTCAAAACTTGTGCTTCCGAGCTTGCACCCTGCCTTGGTAAACTATTTCGTCTCAGTCTTTTCACGTCGACCTTTCCTTCTTGATGGAAACATGCGCTCATTCAGCCTGTGCCGAAGAACTGGGACCCCTCTCAACCCTTTAACTATCGTCCTATTTCTTTAACATTCATTCTGTCTATAGTTTTCGAACCTATCCTTAACAGGAAGATTTGGAAACATCTCAATTCTTCTAATCTATCTCTGATCCCCAGTACGGTCTTTCGTAAAGAACTCTCTATTGGTGACATTCTTTCTCATCTTTCTGACTCTTGGTCTTCCGCTCTTCGGTGTTTCGGTGAATCTTTTGCTGTGGCGCTAGACATATCGAAAACTTTCAATAGAGTCTGGCACAAAGTTTTGATTTCTAAACTTCCCTCATTTGGAATCTATCCTTCTCTCAGATTTCCTTTCCTGTCGTTCTATGGCAGCTGTTGTAGACGGCCACCGTTCTTCCTCTAAATCTATAAATAGTGGTGTTCCTCAGGAATCTGTCCTATCTCCAACACTTTTCTACTTTTCATTAATGACCTTCTTTCTATTACTTCATCACCTATTCACTCCTATGGGAAAGACTCTACCCTTCACTACTAATTTCAGTTTGAAAGACGTCCCTCCCAACAGCAGTTAATTGATGCAAGAAGTGTGGCCTTGGAGCAAATGACATTCTGATCTTTCTCGTAGTTCTAATTAGGACAGAGAAAACATGGTCGTTTTCAATGCCTCAAAAACTCAATTCCTTCATCTTTCTACTCGACATAACCTTCCACACAACTATAACATCTTCGAAAACACACGACTCAAACCTTTATCTGTCCTCAATATTCTCGGTGTTTCTTTATCTCGTGATCTTTCTTGGAAGGATCAAATTACTTCTCTTTCTAAACAAGCTTCTAAGAGGTTGGGGGTTGAATCCGAAAAAAAATATTCCTGGTTCCTTGGCACTGCTTCGAAATCTTGAAGTCAATTTTCTTCTTGATTGGCCTTAACCCCTTTTTTCCACTTCAGTTTTCACAAAGCAGGTTATATTCATTTTTTTTTTTTTTTTTTTTAACTCATTATTTTAATTTCACTCAAATTATAACTTACTTTAATTGATTATATAATATACACACACACTATATATATATATATATATATATATATATATATATATATATATATATATATATATATATATATATATATATATATATATATATATATATATATATATATATATATATATATATATATATATATAATTTCCACCTTCTATCTCTCTCTTTCTCACTCTCTCTGTTTCTCTGATTCTATGGGGGGGGGGGGTTTCTGGTTCCTCTTGAAACTTTCTAAAGAATCTTCAGGATTATTATTAACATCATTTGCTTGCCACCGAATTAAGATTTTTTCAGCAATTTTTTTTAACTGTTTTGCCCTCCAAACAAAATATGATGACCTATTCTAAGTAATATATTATTATCTTAATTACATATTAATATAATCTTATTTATTTTTATTTCTATTTTATTTTTTATTGCTATGTTTATAGAAAATGAGTTTGGCTATTCGAAATGAAGCGATTCGCTTTGTGTATCATTTAAACTATTTTCAAGGATTTTTTTATATTTCTTTATTTTTATTTTTTTTTTATTTTTCTTTATTTTTTTATTTACTTTTTTATATTTTTCTTTTTCCTTTTTTTCTTTACTTATTTATTTTTATTTTTATTTTTTATTTATTTCTTTATTTTTCATTTTTATTCTTTCATTTCCTTTTTTCTTTATTTCTTTATTTTTTTTTCATTTATTTCTTCATATTTTTATTTTTATTTTTTCATTTCTTTATTTTTTTCTTTTTATGTTTTCTTTATTTCTTTATTCTTTTTATTTTTACTTTATTTCTTTTATTTTTTTCTTTACTCCTCTACTTTTCTTTATTTCTTTATTTTTTTTATTTTTTTCATTTCTTTTTTTATTTCTTTATTTTTCTTTTCATTTTTTCTTTATTCTTTTCATTTTTTCCTTTATTTCTTTATATTTTTCTTTATTTCTTTTTTTTATTATTTTCTTTAAAAATTCGCATCTCATGAGCATTAACTTATTTGGGGAGAGGAGCTTTCTAGGTAGTTCCTACTAAGGATCCACTCGAGGGATCGAACCAACGCTTTCAGTCACGAGATTCAATCAACTCGCCAGTTACCCAACTGTTGTGGCATTCTATAGGCTTTATCACCCTCAATTTCTGTATATTAAAAATAATTATTTATTAATTTATTTATTTATTTATTTATTTATTATTTATTTATTTATTTATTACTTATTTTTATATTTAGTTTTAAATTTCTGTATATAAAAATAATTATTTATTAATTAATTTATTTATTTATTTATTTATTTATTTATTTTTTTATTTATTATTTATTTTTATTTATATTTTAAATTTCTTATTAAAATAATTATTTATTAATTTATTTATTTTTATTTATTATTTATTTATTTATTTATTACTTATTTTTATATTTATTTATTTAATAAATAAATGAATAAATAAATAAGGTAATAATAATGGAAAAACTATCTTTTATTTTACATCCATTCATTTTTTGAAGCGAAGACAACTACAACATCAAAGTTTATAATAATAATAATAATAATAATAATAATAATATAATAATAATTAATAATTATAATAATAAAAATAGTAATTAAAAACAATAATAACATTGACAATAACAATGGTAATAATAAAATAATAATAATAATATAATAATAGTAATGATAATTAATAATAACAATAATAATAATAATAATAATAATAATAATAATAATAATAATAATAATAATAATAATAATAATAATTATAATAATAATAATAATAACTATTACGATGAATTTTATTATTATAAGTATCATACAGATTATAATAATGATAATAATAATAATAATAATAATATATAATAATAATAATAATAATATAATAATAATAATAATAATAATAATAATAATAATAATAATAATAATAATAATAATAATAATAATAATAATAATAATAATAATAATAATAATAACAATATTGGAACAAGAAATCATTTAAACTTTAAATGTTCACCTCAAAGCGGAAGAGCAATTGTGAAAATAAATTTATTAATAAAAAAAAAGAAAAATAATATTAGCTTTAATTAGAGCAAGAGTTCGACATTTAAAAATTGCATTTAAAAAATAAAAATAAAAATAAAAAAATAAATAAAAAATTTTTTTTTTTTTTTTTTTTTTTTTTTTTTTTTTTTTTTTTTCCACCCAATATTTGGAGTTGTCTCTCTCTCTTCTCTCTCTCTCTCTCTCTCTCTCTCTCTCTCTCTCTCTCTCTCTCCTCTCTCTCTTTTTCCCTCTCTTTATTACACTCTGTCTATCTCCTTCTCTCTCCATTCCTCTCCATCTATCTCTTTCTCTCACTGCATTTATTACTCTCTTTCACTTTCTCTTTCTCTCTCTCTCTCTCTCTTCTCTTTTTTACTCTCTTTCTAGTCTTCTCTCTCATATTTTAATTATATATATATATATTATATAATAAATATATATAATATATATATAATATATATATATATATATATATATATATATATATATATAATATATATATATATATATATATATATATATATATATATATATATATATATATATATATATATATATATATATATATATATATATATATATATATATATATATATATATATATATATATATATATATATATATATATATATATATATATATCAGCATAATCTAACATATCTAACACATTTAATATAACTAATATACCCAACATTTCTAACATATCTAACTTAGATTTTCAATTTAAAAGAATTTAAAAGAAAAGATGAAGACAATGAGCTCGTAGACATAAAATGAAACTCTTTCCACAATATTTCACACAGTTTTGTTCTTAAATTTTAAAAAGGTTAAATAAGGTCAAATAAATCTCCTTTGTAGAAGCTTATTGATCACTGTTTAAACTTAACAGTTAAATACAACAATGTAAGTACAGTATGTATGTATGTATGTATGTATGTATGTATGTATGTATGTATGTATGTATGTATGTTTATATTTGTAAGGCGTCTTATCAATGCAAATATTAAATTCAAAAATTGTTTATAATATAAGG
>SEYY01000351.1:78972-81472 GCA_009176605.1 Armadillidium nasatum
TAACTGTTTTTATTTATTTTTCATATTTATTCACTATACTCAGTACAAATTGTAAGTATATTTTTACCGTAATTGATAAATCTATCTATCTATTATATATATATATATATATATATATATATATATATATATATATATATTATATATATATATATATATATATATATATATATATATATATATATATATATATATATATATTTATCTATATATCTATCTATCTATCAATCTATCTATCTATCTATCTTTCTATCTATCTATGTCTTTCAGTCTTTATTATTTTTACTTTCTTTCCTTTATTGCTATCTTTCATTCTATCTGTATGTATGCATAAATGTATGTACGTATGTATGTAATGTATGTATGTATGTATGTATGTATGTATGTATGTATGTATGTATGTATGTATGTATGTATGTATGTAAGTATATATATATACATTCATTAAAGCTAATCTCTCTTTTTCAGGAGGATTTGAAAAGGCAATAGGTCTTAAGAAGGTGAATCCCAGACTGAAGGTAACGGTGGCCGTTGGTGGGTGGACAGAAGGCTCTGAAAAATACTCCAGGATGGCGAGTAGCCCAAAGCTTAGGAAGACTTTCATTGACTCTGCTGCGGCATTCTTAAGGTTTGGTCGTTGGCTAAATTATATAGCTAATATATATATATATATATATATATATATATATATATATATATATATATATATATATATATATATATATATATATATATATATATATATTATATATATATATATATATATATAATTTAGTAATTTTTAATTGTATCCCACTCAGGGGTCTGGGGTTCCCCTTAGAAATATATTCGTGTGCCATGTATTCGAATTATATAGAGTAAGCATAAATGTAGACCGCAAACAGTAGTAAAATAATAAAATAAAATTTATTTTTTATATTGGCTCTAAAGAGAAGCACACGAGCCACGATATGTAATAGGGTCGTTCACGAAGCACTGCCCGTTTTGCCTCAAGACAAATTTCGTACGAGATTTCATTCATGACACAGATCATCTTTTACAAGTCGTGTCAGAACACTGTTAGACACAAATACAACTTTATAATACACTGCAAAAATTGTCCTAACGAATTGTTGGGAAAAGTGGCAAAAATGTCACAACAAACTTTTTTAGATATTTTCTTATTAGAAAATAAATGGGTGAAGCGACTTTCTTATGCTTAACATGTCTTTTCTATATCGAAAATTTTACTGTGACATTTTTGCCTCTTGTCCCAACGATTCGTTAGAACAATTTTTGCAGTGTACCGAAAAAAAGTAGGATTCCCAGTGTTCATGCCTTCGAAGATTAAAATTATATTCCAATACAAATTCGTAAGATGGTTTTCACTTAGAAAGGGCTTCACGACATCGTTCCGACAAATTGTAGCTCGTGTGCTGTACTATAAGCCTTAATTTAATATCTAAAAGTGTTATCATTTATTTATTTATTTCTCTTATTTTATTTATTTATTTCAGGAAAAATAACTTCGATGGTTTAGATTTGGATTGGGAATATCCTGCAAACCGAGGAGGAAAACCAGAAGACAAAGAAAATTTTGTACATCTTTTAAGGGTAAATTTTAATATAAATTAACTTTATTCAACGGTTAATCAAACATTGAAAATATTCTGTGCATAAATTAGTTTTAACTAAAATTTCACTTTGGCAAAATGATCTCTAAATATATTATCATTATCTGATCTTTGGAAAAAAATAAGAAAATAATAAGGAAGGGTAAGGTCACCTTTTTCGAAAATTATTTTTCCGTTTTCTTTTTTTTGAGTTTTAAAATTGAACTGCAATAAAAAAATAGAAAAGTCAAAATGTAGGACCTAATAATTATATTCTTTACAAAAGAATAAATTCCGACCATACCTTATATTTTTTACTCATTCTATTTACCTTTTCTACCCAAATCTAATGAATATTTTTAAAAAGTTTTCGAAAGAAGCACAATATTTTTTTCAATTCACGGAAGATTTATGTTTCGTGAAGTCCCATCTTGAAGCTTTCAACTTGGAACTTTTCGTTGCAGGAAATGAAAGAAGCTTTCCAGCCTTATCAGTGGATATTAACTGCAGCAGTTGGAGCTGGAAGTTCAACAATTGACACAGCTTATGACATCCCAAAAATGTCAGAATACTTAGATCTTATTCATATGATGGGATATGATTACCATGGCAAATGGGATCAGGAAACAGGACATAACGCACCTCTTTACGCGAGAATTGACGAGTCCCCAGTTCAGCAAACTCTGAATGTGGTAAGGTTTTTTGTCAACAATTTTGTAGAGTCTCTCTCTCTCTCTCTCTCTCTCTCTCTCTCTCTCTCTCTCTCTCTCTCTCTCTCTCTCTCTCTCTCTCTCTCTCTCTCTCACTCTCTCTCTCTCTCTCTCACTCTCTCTCTCTCTCTCTCTCTCTCTCTCTCTCTCTCTCTCTCTCTCTCTCTCTCTCTCTCTCTCTCTCTCTCTCTATTCTAT
>SEYY01000351.1:86472-116472 GCA_009176605.1 Armadillidium nasatum
GTAAACATTGCATACCTGAAAAGACATTTTATATCTTAAGATTGGATGGAATTATCTCTAGTCTTTCGTACTGTACAGGACCAGAATTAGAACCCTGGTTTTAGGGTCGAAACGTTCATTCAATACTGGATTTGTAGTAGTTTTAATATTTTACATCGAAATAAGCGTGACTTATTTGTGTTTAATTAGATTTTATATTATATATATATATATATATATATATATATATATATATATATATATATATATATATATATATATATATATATATATATATATATATATATATATATATATATATATATATATATATATATATATATATATATATATATATATATATATATATATATATATATATATATATATATATATATATATATATATATATATATATATATATATATATATATATATATATATATATATATATATATATATATATATATATATATATATATATATATATATATATATATATATATATATATATATATATATATATATATATATATATATATATATATATATATATATGTGTGTGTGTGTGTGTGTGTGTGTGTGTGTATAAAGTTTACGTTGCAGCTAACTAATCAACAATTACTTTGACAAAGTTTTCAACTTAATATCAAGCTTAATACAAAATAAAAAAGCAATTAGATGATTAATTAATTGAAATAACAAAAAGAAATATTTGAAGTTTTAGACTTATTATTATTTTTTTAATTTTTTTTTAATTTTTTTAATTTTTTTAACGTTCAGGCAAGGCAGAGCCTTCTTAAATAATTCGGATCACAGGGATTTAACCCCACCTACTCTATTTCTCGTCTACTTTATATATATATATTAGAGGTGGACCGGATATCCGCATCCGCAACTGCGGATATCCGCATCATTTTTCCAATATCCGCATCCGCGGATATCCGCAATTAGATATCCGCAACCGCATCCGCATCTTGCGGATAGTAAAAAATTACTAAGAAAGACTATAAGTTCAGCTGAATCATGTTTGTCAGATGTGATACCACTTGTTTCAACATTGAAAGTTGTGTTAACAAATGTTATTACGTCTAAGGGAGTTTCAAGGATGACTAAACATTAATGAAGGAGATGAACGACAGATTTGAAAACCTGGAAAATGATGATGCTTATACAATTGCAACCTTTTTAGATCCTAGGTACAAAACAAAATTTTTTAAACCACTTGTTTCTCAGAATGTTAAAATCAAATTAGGATGATTATGCGATGAGATGATAGAAACAGCTAAAATAACGCCTTTCAAGGAAAAGCAAAAGCTCTCAGATACAAAAGAAACAAAATCTGTTAGCTTAAGCATTGCTTAATCAATGAAAGATCTTCTAGCTTCCAGCAGCGATGAAGAATCACAGTCAGAAGTGTCAAAGGATATAATTTCGATTATTGAAAATTATCTGAAACTCCCACGTTTGGAGCAGATAAAGACCAACTGGTTTGGTGGAGAGATAATTGCAAAAGTTTCCCTTTTTCTTGCTGAGCTGGTCAAGGACTTATTTAGCATGTCCTTCAACTAGTGTTGCTAGTGAGCTTCTTTCAGTGGAGCAGGCCTTATTTACTACGAAAAGTGAACCAAACTTTCACCTGAAAGAGCCCAAAAGCTTTTATTTCTAAAAAATAACTTACCAATTATTAACTTCAAATGGAATTGTGAAACTGTGAAGTGGGAAGGTAATACTGAATTACTGGCTATATATATATATATATATATATATATATATATATATATATATATATATATATATATATATATATATATATATATATATATATATATATATATATATATATTATATATATATATATATATATATATATATATATTATATATATATATATATTATATATATATATATATATATATATATATATATATATATATATATATATATACCTTTTTCCAAATGGGTGGAGGTTGAGGAAAGAGGTTGGTGGGTGTTCAAGAGTTGGGTTCCCGTCCCACACCCTGGTAACATAGATTCTGGATATTATATTTAAAATTCCAAGAATCTATGGCAAAAACTCTTAAAAAATTAAACTATCCGCATATATATTATATATATATCCGCAATATAGTATATATATCCGGTCCACTATATATATATATATATATATATATATATATATATATATATATATATATATATATATATATATATATATATATATATATATATATATATATATATATATATATATATATATATTAAATATTAAATGACGTCATATTCTCCTTTATTTGTTTGGGAATCATGTTGGTAATTCTGAAATTGTGTTTATATTGTGATTTGGCAATTGGCACTGAAATTATACCGAATTTTAAAAGGGGATGAAGATGCCGATAATTATTCAGTAACTGTGTAATTATAAGTTTTAAAGAGAATATATTAAATAGCGTATATAAAAAATGAAGAAAACTCTCCCTTAGTATAAGGTCTTTCAGTTGTTGCATAACCACGGTTTTGTCATGTCATTATATCTAGGCTAGGTCTTATTTTAGGCCTGGCTGGATTTTCAATTGCAGGGTGGCACCATTGGTGGCACTAACTGTAAATTATGGAAGTTGTTGAAAAATGGTGTCTCTGAATTCTATCCCCTTTCCATCCCTAATCCCAATTAGTATAAATTTTGACAAGGGAATAAGCTTGTCCAAGGGCTTCATGTTATAAAGTTTACCACTTTTGTTGTACATGATTAACATTGGTACATGACATAGTTTTAATGGATATGAATATAAATTGTAGGAGTCTCTGTGAAGGAAATTTGAGAGTGTTCACAATATTTGACCCAAGGAAGATAATGAGATAATATTTACCACACAGTTGTGTAGTCTGGTCAGTAAATTCAATACTAATTATGTTAGATTGTAACTGAAATTTGCTCATTAATACCCATTATCAAAAGAAGAACATTAAGCTATATAAAATTATTGATGATCTGGAAACTAAGAATTATGAAGAGAGATATAAAGAATTCTGAATATTTCATATATAGGAGATCTATAAAGAATTTGATTATTGTTTTTCTTATTAACTTTTCTTAAAATTAGATAAATAATTTACTCAGAATATAAGAATAAGAAAGTAGAGATTTTGAAGTTATAAAAATCTATTGAAACTGTCTTAGTTATAAAAATATATCACTATTTGCTTTGAATAAATTATTAACTGAACTCTGTACTACACACAATTTATAATATTTTAAGCTAATCTAGAAATAAATATGTCAATCAAGATAATATGCAAGATTATTCTTTTTATTATTATTATTATTAATTATTATTATTATTATTATTATTATTATTATTATTATTATTATTATTATTATTATTATATCAAGTATTCTAAAAAAAATTTAGAACTGTTGATAATTTTTTCTTAATTGTCACAAAAATAATTATACTTTAGTGAAAAATATTATTTTATAGATTTTTTTAAATTCTGAACCCTGATGGCATTCATCTCAAATAAAAATGAAATACAAAAGTTTCTTTCTCTTTGAAACAGATTCAATGTTACCCTTTTCTTCAAGAGTATTTGTTGAACAGTGTATTGTAAATCATCCAAGCTTCCTTCAATAAATTATTTATAACTTTTTATGTTAAAAGAATTCAAACATATATTCGCATTATTGGAAGTGTCCAATATAAGAAATCTTCAATATTTTTGATGAAGAATGAGTTTGGAAGGATTTACTACTACTTGTCTAATGAAAAAATTATTATTGATTTTTTTATTTTTAGGAACTTAAAAATGAACTATAGTTGCAGAAATACTAAAAGTAAATTCGAGTAAAGATTAGAAAAGTGTTACTTTTATATTAGGAGTCTCCAAAGTTAAAAGTCTAAAATGTTTATACAATTTTTCATGAAGTTCTTGAAAATATAATTTTTCTAATATTTAAAAATGAATAATTTCTCTTAATTTAATTTAATTTAAATGTAAAATTTAAAAAAAAATTTAAAAAATTTTTTTTTTTTTTTTTTTTAATTTTTTAATTTTTTAAAAATAAAATATTTTTCAAATAAATTTTTTATTTTGATATATATATATATATATATATATATATATATATATATATATATATATATATATATATATATATATATATATAATATATATTTTAATTATAATTATTTTTTTTTTTTTTTTTTTTTTTTTTTTTTTTTTTTTTTTTTTTTTTTTTTTTTTTTTTTTTTTTACATTTTTATTTTGGTTATTAAATTTAATATATAAATATTTTTGTTTTATAAAAATATAATGCTAATTTCTTCCATAGGGTTATTTAATATTTTGATATCTATCACTAATAAAAATAAATCTGTTAATAACTACTTACCTACAGAAAAGCCTCCCTCTTATTAGTGTTTTGAATAATGCAGACAAGGAAGTTGGTGCTAAATTGTTTTGCAATTAAAAATTTTAAAAATTTCTATATTAGACAATGCCAAAATTAAGAGAACTTTCAGAGTATAAACTTGGTCAATTAACTTCATTTGTTGAACATTGCAAAATTTCTAATGTGTATATCGCAAAATTACTTATTAGTGAATCTATTGTAAGATACACAAGAAAAGAATTTTAAGTGAAGGTAAAACATATAAAAAGCATAGAACTGACAGGAAAAAGACTCCTTTCTGAAAACACTTGAAACTACTAGCCATTGAAAACAGATTTTTGCCTGCCAATCATCTTAGTAAAGAACTTGTCAAGACCAAAGAACCAAAAGTAAGCCGTCATACTATTAGAAGAAGACAAAGGGAATAATATCTTTGCTAGAATAAGTAAAAGAAAGGTATTTTTATCTGAAAAAAACATAAAAGGTTGTCTTTATTTTGCCACTACATATAGGGTTTGGAAGGAAGATGATTGGCAAAAGTCTTCTGGACAGATGAAAGCAGATTTGAGCTAGTTGGAAGTGATAAAAGAAGGAAAATAATAAATAGAAGACCTGGAGAAGAATATAAATTTGAATGTTTGACCCCAACTGTGAAAAAATGGGTGGTAGTATTAATGTTTGGTGTTTTAGTTTGAAAGGAGTTGGCAAACTTCATCACATAAAAGGGAATAAGAATGGGCATGTCAGCCTTTTGAGGCTAGTTGTAGATCTATCTTGATCAGGCTGACCTCACACTCTTTCATTTGGACTTTTTGTTTAATGTTGCAAGCCAATGGTTCTTCCAAACCCAGTTTTAAGGTTTATGGATCACTCCTTAACACCACCCACCCTTCCTAGGAGTTGGAGGCATAGCCACAGCACCCCATCTTTTTCATTCACTTTTGGGTGCCTATGTTATGCAACATATCAAGCTCAGGCACCTACCTGACCCCTTTTTAGGCTTAGGGGCCACTCTTCATGAGAGAGTACTCCTCCTTTATGGGCTGGTGACGTAGCCTTAGCACCCCACTTTTTTTTTTTTTTCCATTTTCAACCACTTTCCAGGTCCCTTTTGAAGATTTTAACCTACCTGGAGAGACATACATCCTATCCCTCACCCCTCCTGTAGAAGTTTGTGGCATAGCCACAGCACCTCACTTTTTCTCTTTTCCAATCACAATTTTTTATTAAAAAATTTCTCAAGCTGCTTGTTCATTTAATGGTTGTTTGAGATTCATGAATACTTATGATCACCATATATATATATATATATATATATATATATATATATATATATATATATATATATATATATATATATATATATATATATATATATATATATATATATATATATATATATATATATATATATATAATAAATTGCTTATATAAATTTATTGTAAGACTTATTTTTCATCAGTTCATGGAATACAACTGAAATATACACTATAAATACTGCTTGATTTTAGTGTTTTAGATTATTGAGGAATTAAGGATTAAAAGTCTGTTTTATTAGTATAAAATTTTAGTGAGTAATTGCTCTAAATATAATTTTACGTAACTATATTAAAGTGATGAAGTTGCACAGTGTCCCTCCCACTCCTTGACCTCCCTCTCCCTTTATATCTTTTATATGAGCTGCAATTGTATTAATTAATAGTGATTTGAAAACTTCCACACACTTTTGGTTACCCACTTTTATTAATTATGCGATTTTACACTTTCAGTTAATCAATGACAATGGAAAGAGATTTGAGTTCTGGGACATTAGAAAATGTCCCTTTAAGTGAGGATAATAATCAAGTTGCCAGTCATATGCACACTATCCCAACAATGGGAGGAACAGCTATTAATAATCCAATGGCTCCTGCATTTCCACATTCAAATCCTGTTTCAAATTCACAGCAGTCCATTAACTCTTCACCAGCACAGTTATCAAAAGATATCAGTGGAGGAATGGGTATGATCAATAGACCCAATTCCTTACCACAAGCAAATTCTATCCCAAGTCATTCGTATTCTGCACCAAATAGTTTGACAAGTCCAGGTATAGTTATTTTATATTGTTTGTAGACGAGGTAAAAAGCTTCAGTACTTGAATATTTTAGACTAGAAATAGTTTGAATATAATTTTTTTTTGTTTAGTTATTTTTCCCACTACATAGATTCGGACGATGCAAGTATTAAAACTTCTTGCCCATAATTTATTCACTTTATAGTAATTGAATTTCTGTAGAACTGTGTGCTTTTAAATTAATTTGTGCAATTTGCCGTCTACCGTGGCTCGAACGGTAGGGTGATTGATGACTCACGTGCTTGAGGGCGCCGGTTCGATTCTTCTTGGGAATTTTACGTATATGCTACCTAGAAAAGTTCCTCTCCTAGAATAAGGCAATGCCCGTGAGATGTAAACTTTTCTATAAAAAAAAAAAAAAATACATTTTTCAAACGCAAAGTAAAACTGAGGTGTTACACTAAGTTCAAACTGTAATTCTGAGTTATCATTTTCAGTTATTTCATATTTTTTAAAAATCATTTGTGAATAGGTTAAATATAACTAAAAACTAAAGTGAAACTTTTGTCCATATAAATTTTTGTTAACATTGCTGACTCTTGTTTATCTTAGTTGTTGTTTTGTATGGGAGAAGAAAAGTTGAGTTCTGGTGTAGCTTTTTTTTTTAAACTTTACTAAAATTATGAATTATTATTAACTTCATTTTAAATTTCTTAGTTAAAGAAATTAGTTATTCATACAAATTGAAAAGTTTGTAAGGTAAATATTATAATAGGAATCAGATATAAACGGAATTTGAAAGATATTACTTTTGTGTTTTCTCTACCTTATAGTCGTCTTGCATAATATTTAATTATAATTATTAATTTCCTTTGAAATTTAAACCCTATTAAGAATGTGTAAATAATTTAGATACCGTCTTAATAATGTATCTTTTTAGCAACACCTGTGTCCATGGGGGCTCCTATACGCGATGACAGTGCTGCAATTATACGTCCTTCAAATAGTAAAATGGATTCGTTGAAGACTTGGTCAATTTCCACCTATAAATGTACTAAGCAACTCATTTCCGAAAAGCTTGGAAAATCCACCAAAACTGTTGATTCAGGTATTAAAAACAGATGTTTCTAATGTTATTCTTTTTAATAATTAAATTATACTTGACTGAGAAACTTTTAACATCTTGCCTTTTAATTTTTGAAGATAACATTTTATTTCTGCTATTGATTTATTGTTAATACTACTTTTCAAGATATGTACATCATTACTTGTTTTGAAACTTATTGTTTCTCATAATTTTAATTTAATACTTATCTAAATTAATATTACCTTGATAGCATTTAATTAATGTGAACGATTCATGATTAAAATTATCAATTTCTTTTATACAAAAAGTTTAGTACATAAAAAGTCATCTAATTGCATCATTATTATTATTATTATAATTCTATTACTACTACTACTACTACTGTATTAGGTAATTATTTTGGTAATTGGAGAAAAACTTCCCTTTTTTTTTTATCCTTTTGTATTACAGAGCTTGAAGCTCAGATAGAAACACTAAGAGACACTCAAAGAAAATATTCTCAGATATTAAGGTTATCGCGATCTTTATCTTCCCATTTTTATCATGTGGTCCAAACTCAGCATCAGCTTGGGGATACTTTTGCTGAATTAGCACAGGTTAGTTAAGAATTAGTTTTGTAGACTTTTGAATTGGTTTTATATTACTATATTATGTTATCCATTTCCGCCAAGCATTCTCATAATATCTAAGATTCTGTTTTCAGTTTGTGTCAGGGAAACTTTTGCATCTGTAGTAAATTATGTTAAAAATTTTTAGAATGAATTCATTCGTATTTGTATATAGTGGAAATTTGAAACCAGTTGATATCCACATTCAAGATGGAGAGATAGTCTCAAATCTAACCAAAATTAAATCGTTGTATTACATATTTCTAATTAAAATTGTTAGTATATATTAATTTAAAGTTTAATCTTTTCCTTTTTATTAGAAATCGCCTGAACTTCAGGAGGAGTTCATATACAACGCCGAGACTCAACGAACTTTGACGAAAAATGGGGAAACATTATTGGGGGCTCTTAACTTTTTTGTAAACTCTGTAAATACTTTGTGCAACAAAACCATGGAAGATACCCTATTGACTGTTAAACAATATGAACAAGCTAGGTATGGAATTATCAAATTTTTTTAATTTTAGTGATTAGGAATGTTTATATATATTGTGGTTTATGTACTTGTAGTCTTGTACATTACCATCTATCTTAATGCTAAGGAAAAAAGTGATCTGTATTCACCTATTGTTTTTCACTCAACAGAATTGAGTATGATGCTTACAGAAGTGATTTAGAAACACTTAATCAACAACCGAGGAGCAGAAGTCAGTAGTATAAGGTTAGATGAAGCGCAACGCCAATTCCATGTACAAAAAGCAAACTATGACAGATTACGATCAGACGTTGCCATTAAACTTAAGTTTCTTGAAGAAAACAAAGTAAGTTTCAGTATTTTGGTTTTATGAAATATTGAATTCTGAAGGCTTTAATAGAATGCTCAAATTTCATGTCAAAATCTTGTTATCTTTAGGTAAAGGTGATGCATAAACAACTTCTACTCTTTCATAATGCCGTTTCGGCCTATTTTAGTGGAAATCAAGCGAGTCTTGAGGCTACTTTAAAGCAGTTTAATGTGAAATTGCAAAGTCCAAACACTTCACCTCCATCATGGCTAGAGCAGTGAGAAAATTTTTCATTTTATTAACACCTACTCTTCAGTTATTATTATTATATTTTTTATTTCTTTAGGGAATTTTAAAATTAATTTTGTTAGTTTCTATACTTCTGGGGTAATTATTATTATTATTATTATTATTATTATTATTATTATTATTATTATTACTACTTCTACTACTACTACTACTACATTACACTATCTAGTATTGTTTTTTATTATGATGTTAGAGTATCTTCCACTGTTGCTAAATTAAAAGTTAGAAAAAAGGTTTTTCTTTGTCTCTAAATTTTATTGAAACGTTTATACAAATATGTTTAGGATGAGAAAACTATTTTCATTATATTATCCCCATTTTTAATGCTTTCATTTTCCATTGAATGTAATAATAAAGGTGAGATATGGTTAAACAAATTTAAGGGTTTAAAAGTACACTTTTAATTCTTGGCTTATATTAAATCAATTTATGTAAACTATTTTTGTTTTAAATTTAATAAATAAAATATTTTATGTAATGTTTTTGCATTAAATGCAGCATCGTACTTCATTTTTAAGCTTCTTATTAAGATTTCAAATTTATTTTTCAATATATGTTTTTGGTCGTTATTTTGCTTTTTATTTTTTATTTTTTGTTTTTTTTTGTTATTATGATATATGTATATATTTTTATATATATATATATATATATATAAAATATTTAGTGTAAAATGGTGAAACTTAGATCGAAGCCTACCCATAATGCTTTAGTTTCGTCTTAACTTGTAATAGTCCCTTTGATTGGGACGACTCCATAGTTTTACTATGTTTCTTTGATGTGTGGCGATGTTGTTGTCCATTGTGGTTGTTTATCTTTGACTTTATGTAGTATATATATATATATATATATATATATATATATATATATATATATATATATATATATATATATATATATATATATATATATATATATATATATATATATATATATATATATATATATATATATATATATATATATCATTCGTTTGATTATGTTAATAGTTAATTTTAAGGTCCTTGTTTGCTGTTTTCGATGTAGTTAGGTGAACTTTTTTTCTTTATTTCAGGGCGGTTCCTGAGTCGTTTCACAGCATATTTGGTTCTCTTCAGTCCCCAACTAAGTAAACCTAATTAAGGGATTAAAAAAAAAAAAATATATATATATATATATCAAATATAATAAAAGTCAAAAGCGACTATTTTTTTAAATAAAAACATATGTACTTAGTTATTAGTATTATTATTATTTTGTCTTTGCTTCAAAATGGTATTAAAATTTTTAAGATTTCTTTGTTACATTATTATTATTATTATTATTATTAGTATTATTGAATTACCCTAGAACAGTTGTTGAAATTAAATTGAAAATTGTTTTATTTTTGGTTTTTTTTTTATTACTTTTTTTACTGTCATAATAATAATGTTTAGATACATTTTTTATATTAAATGAAATACAAAAATCAACGAATATTTGCCATAATACGTATGTGCATTGTATTAAATAAATACAAAAATATTCATTACTAAATAATATTTTTTTTATTTCAACATTTTGTTTTGATTTTCTCGTAGATTTAGAATTATAATTTTATATTATTTTTGCCTTTTAATATTTAAATATGATTTAGTTCCTTTTACATTTTTTTAGTTGCTTTATATAAGTAATGATTTATATTTTTTCCTATGAAATATTTTATATGAGATAGTTATTGAATTTTATATTTTTAACACCAAAGTTTTGTATATATATATATATATATATATATATATATATATATATATATATATATATATATATATATATATATATAT
This sequence comes from Armadillidium nasatum, assembly GCA_009176605.1. NCBI lineage: Eukaryota > Metazoa > Arthropoda > Malacostraca > Isopoda > Armadillidiidae > Armadillidium > Armadillidium nasatum. Next base: position 97,486 of record SEYY01000351.1, read on the forward strand.
ATATATATATATATATATATATATATATATATATATATATATATTGCTTTAATTAAAATATATTTATTATGTATAGAATAGTACATATATTTACTTTAACTGAAAATTTTGCGACTGTCATACATTAGTTTATCAAGATTTATTACTTTGTTTTAAAGTAAACTTTAAGGAGAAAAAAATTTTTTTTTTTTTTTTTTTTTTGGTTACTCTCGTAAAAAGTTCTCATATAAGCTTGCAGTCGCCATGGTTTTTTTGGGTTAGGTTAATTTATGTGCTCGTTTTATTATTTAAGATTGATTTTGCAATTTTGATTATATTTTAATGAAGGTTTCCTTTAAGAGGGAATATAGAAAATTGTGGTTACCTTTTAAGTAATTTCGATTGTTAACAAGATTTGAAATTGCATTGCAAAACTTTTTAAAAATTTTAAAAGGTAAAAGATTTTAAAAAAAAGTACCAAAATCATTTTTAATAGGAAATTTTATTGGTAAAAATCATTTTTAAATAACTAATTGTAATGTTTTTTTATAAATGTCTGTTTAAACCCCTTTTTTTTTATCTAAATTCCTTACCACAGTTTTTAGAATCCTTCGTGAGGGAGGTTCGTTGGGCACAAACATGATTTAATTAAGCACCCTTCGCTTGCTTGCATAATTTAAATGCTTTAATTTGAAGTCTCTGTTTTGTTTATGTTTGCAATTACAGTTAATTTATGCTTATACTGTTTGTATAGATAGAATTCTTTATTTTAGAGGCTATAAAGGAGAAAATATTGAAAATATTTAACACACAATACCACAAAGTTAATAATATATTTTAATAATATTTTTGATATCTTCCAGAAATTTTTTTCCTAAATATTTATTATAATTAATAATTTTATTTTCTTTCCAGAGGCGAATACTAATTGATTGATGTTCTACGCTGGTAGATAGTTGTAGTATTTGGCCAATTTTTTCCCCCCCCCCCAAAGGTCTACCTATGAGTTTTTAGGTTCTGGTATTTTATATTTATATCTTAATATTTTATTGTATATATATATATATATATATATATATATATATATATATATATATATATATATATATATATATATATATATATATATATATATATATATATATATATATATATATATATATATATATGAGGAAAAGTGTTTTCAGAAATGTTAGCAGTTATGCATTTCAAATTAATGGAAAAAAGGGACTGAAAAGGTAATTTTTTTTTATGGGATTACTTTGAGATTATAATTTCGGAATTTAATTATACCTCGTCTACCTGTAAAAGGAAATGTTTCTAGAAAGCTTTGTAAGCAAAAAAAATTTTTTTTTAGCAAATTGATATTTTATTACATAACTGCATAATTTCAGGAACTTAAAAAATTTCACTGATTAAATAATCTTAAAGAAATTTATAAAGCTTTGTAAGCAAAAAAAGTAATGAATGGTTTGAACAAATTCATTTTGCTTCATTGCCTTAGTGTACATTTTGAATTTTATTACGGGAAAATATTTAATAATAATTTTGTATTTAGTATTAACTATTTGCTACATTCCAGAAAAATAATCTTTATAAAAATTTGTCTGGCTTTACTATATAAAAAAGGCATTATTTTTTTTTGTTTTTTATATATATGAAATGTAAATTATGTACCACACTTCTCTAGTCATTTATTTTCTTTTCCTACATTTTTGGTTAATTGTTAGCAATTTATCAAAGAAAAAAAAAAAAAGGTTAAATAAACTTTTGAATACTTAATATTTTGTATTTTCTTAAAAATAAATCCTTTTAATTTTCTTTTTACAAATATATGTACTAAATAAAAATCAAAAGTATAAAAAATTTGCAAAAATATATATCAACAGAATGTACATATCGAATGAAAACAGTTTGAAGAAAAAAAAATCTGGTAAAGTAAGATTACTTCCTAACAAAATTGGACTCCATATGTGAAGAACCACGCTGAACAGAACCCACTTTGGAACGTATTCTGGACTCTACAGAAGATCCAACAGAAACACTTCCTAATTTCCTGTTTGAGAAGTAAAGGAAATTATTTTTAAAAACATTCAAAGAAAAATAAATAAATAAAAAAAACAAACATTGTATTTGGTAATTTCTAGTCTACAATCTTAAATAAAATTAATAATAATAATATAACATGTTCATAAGAACTTAATAACATTTAAAAAGTGAATAGTTTCTTTAAAAAAACATGCAATTTAATGACTAAAATAAAAAAATTTAAGTTTTTCTTACTTGATGAATTTCTGAGAATTATTTTCTTCTTCCTCTTCCTTTTTAAGTTCTTCTTTATATCTTTCAACATTTTCTTTTCTTTGGGTTTCTCTCCTCATGGCATTTTCTTGCATTTCTTCCCTTTTTCGTTTCATTTCCTCCATTTGGCTTTCTTCACTCCTCTTTCTCTTTTTCCTCTTTTCATTTTCTCTACTTTGACTACGACTTCGATTATGTCTTTCCTTCCCATTTTCTCTACTTCGACTACGGCTTCGATGATGTCCATCCTTTCTATTTTCTCTACTTCGACTACGGCTTTTATTATGCCTTTCCCTTTCATTTTCTCTACTTTCACTACGGCTTCGATAGTGCCTTTCCTTTCTATTTTCTCTACTTCTACTACGGCTTCGATGATGCCTTTCCTTTTCATTTTCTCTACTTTGAATATGATTTTGTTGATACCTTTCCCTTTCCTTTTCCCTACTACGACTATCGCTACGATGATATCTTTCTTCATTTTCTCTACTTCGACTTCCTCCTCGATAATGCCTTTCCCTATCTCTCTCCCTCTCTTTAGGATTTCTCTCCCTTTCTCCCCTTCTATGACTGTCCTTTTCTAATTGGTTGCTGCCATTTTGTTGACTAGATTTTCTTCTTTCAGCAGCAAGTCGCATTTCAGTATCTATTAAAAATTTTAGTTGTTTCCTCCTCTTTGCCTTTTCTTCATCAGAAGTTTCCTCATCGCTATTTGCCGGAGAATTTGATGAGTCATCACTATCACTAGATTTTCGTTTTGATTCTTTCTTTTTTCGTTTTTTCTTTTCCTTCTGAAATATATTATACTATATTAATGATAAAACTTAACAAGAATGTCTACTAAAAATGAAATTAACTAGCAATCTACCGTGGATCAAACGGTAAAGTGATTGACTCACGTGCTTGAGGGAGCCGGTTCGATCCCGCTTGGGGATCCTAGGTATATACTACCTAGAAAAGTTTCCTCTCCTAGAATGGGGCAATGCCCAGTGAGACGTGAACTTTTATAAATGAAAAAAAAAAAATAAATAAATGTAAACTTTTAATAATAATAAAAGGATTTGCTTATAAATTGGTAATTATTGTCTTACGAATTTTCTTCCATCTGTCGAAGAGCCACTATAGTTTAATTCTTCTCTCTCAATTATTTTTCTATTTTTTTTTACATTCAGTCACTTTCATATTAAAATTTCACTACCAATTATTTAACCATGAAATCAGTGTGTCTTTAAAATCATGAACTTTCTATATGCAGTATAACACACACACACACACAACCACCACTGAATATCTATTATCCTTTTACTGTAAAATTTAATTTTATTCTATAAACCAACATTTCCCAACCATTAAAGAGTTAAAAGAGTAATGGCCTACTTTTATTATATTAAAATAAATACTCCAGCCATATATATATATATATATATATATATATATATATATATATATATATATATATATATATATATATATATATATATATATATATATATATATATATATATATATATATATATATATATATATATATATATATATATATATATATATATATATATATATATATATATATATATATATATATATATATATATATATATATATATATATATATATATATATATATATATATATATATATATATATATATATTCTTCTCTTCTTGTGAGAATAGAGCCTAAAGCTATTTGTTTCATCAATTCATCTGCTTACATTAGTTTTTACTCATTGAACTTCTGCATCACTCTCCATGTATTAAAAATTACAATGTAAATTGCTCTTCTGAACTCTTTGGTAGCAAACATCCCCTTTCTGCAGAGCCCGAGTCACTCGTTTATGTTTAGTTTCTTCCTTTTTCCAGTTGTTCTATGATAGGATAATTTATCAACATCCTCATCCTTACATTCGGTAAGAATGCGGTATATATATATATATATATATATATATATATATATATATATATATATATATATATATATATATATATATATATATATATATATATATATATATATATATATATATATATATATATTTCGTATTGAACCATTCAATAGCGTATCTCAACATAACTTGATCACTTACTATCCCTTTAAGAGCAATTTCCCACATCTCTTCACAACACATTTAAAGCTATGCTCTTTCTTATATTCTAAGTCCTACTTGTAATAAAATGTTTTTTTATCAAAACCGCAGTTAATACGAGTTGGATATATATATATATATATATATATATATATATATATAGTTTAGATTACCAAATGTTACTTTCATCTCAAAGAAATATTTGTAAAACAAACCAAACCTGCGTCCCTTCCCTTTCAATGGATAAATGGATAAAACCCACATTTTAACCAAAAATACACACAAAATTCAAAACAGTTAGTGTACAATGTCCAAGCTCTATAATTAAACATATCCACACTCTATACCCATATTGATTCAAATGAATCCACTTCAATAATATTAATATTAATAATAATAATAATAATAATAATAATAATAATAATAATAATAATAATAATAATAATAATAATACCTTTTTCTTTTTTTCCTTTAATTTCTTTTTTTTTATTTTTGCCTCTGCAGTTTTACTTTTGCTTTTCTTTTTCTTTTTCTTCTTCTTTTCTTTCATACTCGATATCTATAATAATAATAATAATAATAATAATAATAATAATAATAATAATAATAATAATAATAGTGGTAGTAATAATAACTTTTCATTCACTTTAATTGATGTTACTTATTTGTAATTTTCAATTAACATTAAAAAAATTTGTCAACTTTCTTACTTTTACATTTTAAGAAACTACCAAATTTTTTTTTTTTAAAAAATTATTTTAATTATAATTATCCATAGTCAAATTTATGAATTTTGTAAGCCACACAAAAAAACTTAATGCCAAAAGTAGAGCAACTACAACTCTAAAAATCTCAATAACTTACCAGCAACTGAAGATTCTTCATTTTTATTGGATTCGATGTAATTGCCCGTTTTGTTGCCTCCTCATTTTGGCGAATCATCAACAAAGGATCTTCTAAAAGTTTACGTTTCATGTCCACTTGCTTGTTGTTGCTATCCTTTTGAATGACTGACTCAGGATTAATTTCTGTGTTATATATATATATATATATATATATATATATATATATATATATATATATATATATATATATATATATATATATATATATATATATATATATATATATATATATATATATATAATATATATATATATATATATATATATATATAATAAATTTTATATAACTTATAAAAAAATATATAAATTATATATAATAACTTTTATTATAAATAATATATAAAATTATATGTTATATATAAATTATATATAACTACTTCTATTACAACTAATTAATATTAATAGTTCCTTACCATGTTCAACAGTGTAGGAAGACTTATTTTCTTCTTCTTTAGTTTCCTGTTCTAATTCATCCTTCTCAAGCATCTCAAAAGCTTTGTCAATTTTTCGACCAAGTAAATAAGATTCCCTCGAAACTAGGCTAGAAGGACCCTGTGCTATATATATATATATATATATATATATATATATATATATATATATATATATATATATATATATATATATATATATATATATATATATATATATATATATATATATATATATATATATATATATATATATATATATATATATATATAAAAGGATGGTGGGAGATTGTGAACTAATTAACGCTCATAGAGAAGGGATAACTACGATGGTTTGGAAATTTGAAAAGAATGAGTGATGGAAGGTGTGCAAAGAGGTACTATGAGTGGATACCGCTGGGAGGAAGAAGAGTGGTCAGACGAAGAATCAGGTCTAGAAATAATGTCAGGGTGGAGGTCTATGGTAGATGGCCTATCCTCTTAAAAATATTGAGGGATGTATTACAGTTCAGTAAATTTAAATAAACTCCTTAGTTGGGTTAAAAAGTGATTTTTTTAAACTTTTATCATACAAAATCTGTAATTTTCTGAATTTTTTTTTTTTTTTTTTTTTTTTGAGAATATGCACATAATCATTAATTTAAGTGAATGTTGGCTATTCTACTCCTTCCTTATAATTAAATAAACCTCAATTAAATTTATATCTAATTTTCTTAACCTAAAATTTCAGTGCTTTTGACCTCTTTACAAATTTTAGGCAACCCCAGCCAGAGCCCAAGCCATGGTCAGTCCCTAATGCTATATACTATACCTAAATAACCTAAACCATCTATATATCTATCTAGCCCCCTCTTAAATGCTGCAAGAAAATCATAGTCAACAACTTCCTGAGGCAAGACATTCCAAAAACTAACAACCCTATTACTGAAAAAGTATTTTCTTAGATCGAGATGGCACAATTTTAATTTCTTTCTTCTATGGTCTACTATAGAGCATTTTTCAATCTCTGTATTACTGTCAGATGGAAATATTTTGTAAACTTGTATCATATCCCCTCAAAGAAATCTTTCAACCGAGAACACCCCGAGCTCCTTCATCCTCTCCTTATCTAAACTTACTGAATTCTCATCAATTTTAAAAGGGCCAATTTTCTTATCCTTACTATTGCATTTATAGAACCTAAAAAACTTTTTCAGATTTTTATTCTATTCCTTGCCAAATTAATTTCTACTATTCTCTTTGCTTTTCTTATTGACTGGTTAAGTTCATTCCTAATTCACTTGTAATGTTCTAAATCTTCATCCCTACTACTTCTTTTGAATATTTTAAAACATCTACACATTTTCACTGATTTTCTCTTATATCTCACTATTCCACCAACTAGGTTTTCTCTTTGCCACCCTAATAGGCTTATCTTTAAAACATACAGACTGAATATTAGTCAATATTTGCTTGAAGTATTCCCACATGATAAAACAATTTTGATCATTAAACTACTTATCCAAGTTAATTTCATTAAGCATTGCTCAAAATTTTCTAAAATCACCATTAATATGCTGGAGACAGTTCAGCGCAAAGCAACAAGACCAATTTTTAGATTTTAAAATAAATCAGTTACAGAAACAGGCTAAAAAAAAACTAGAGATGTTTTCCATGGAAAGATTTCATAGAGGGCATAATTTTCAGGTTTTCAAACTGTTGCTGACTGATGATGATGATGTGAGTAAGAAAGCATGCTATATAGATGTGAAAAAATATTTTTCAAGCAACAGAGTGGTTTATTTATTGATTAGTTTACCACACAATATATTATTTAGGGTAACTCTCAACCTTTAAGAAAAAGCTGGATCAATATATAAGGATGATCAATGTATAGCACGATTGACTCAGCTTTTAATTTTCAGATATTAAGTATTTAATGACAATTCATTGGGGTACTAGTGATTCATTTTTTCATGTAAACTTAAATGACTAATTTGTTTATAATTAGCTTAATAAAAGAGTGAATGGCTTGATTATTTGCATGAGATAAATTTAAAGTGTGGGATGAACCAATACTGGCGAATTGTAACTTTTGCATTTTTTGACTGGGACAGTCTTGCAAAATTATTCTTGTGACTTTTTAACTGCTTTTTTTTTTTGTTCTAAAATAACATTCCTCATACATGAAAATGGGGAGACTGCAAAGATTTATTAAGATGAAAAACTTTTAGTATTTGAAATTTTTATAAAAGGCAAAAGAGAAATTTCAATATTTTGTAATAGCAAAGCAAATATTAAACTACAAATACAACAAAATAAATTATTAATAAAAGATTTGACAAAGTTAAATTTTTTTTAAATGGGTCTATTAATAATAATAATAATTAACATTTCAATATATAATATATATATATATATATATATATATATATATATATATATATATATATATATATATATATATATATATATATATATATATATATATATATATATATATATATATATATATAAATGAAATCAAGTATTTACCTTATACATCCAGTTTAATTCAGAATTTTCATCTTTCTTCAATTTTCCACTTTTGATTCCTGTTTGCTCAAGCTCTTCTCTCATTTGCTCTTCTTTAAGTCTTTGCTTTAGTTCAGCGATTTTCTTTTCTTCTTCCTGTTTTTGTTGTTCGGCTTTCCAAACCCTTTCTTGATTTTTCAATGTGCTTGGATGCCATGATTTTTTCAAATTCTGGAAAAGAAATTAAGATATATATATATATATATATATATATATATATATATATATATATATATATATATATATATATATATATATATATATTTTTTTATTTTTTTTTTTTAAATTTTTTTTTTTTATTTGGGTAGAGAGAGCTGGAGTTACTAGGTTAAACCTATTTATTGGGCCATTAGCGTACATTTACACAAGTTCAGGTTAGGTTGAGTCAAACTAATTTGTTAGATCTAAATAAGCTAGTATGACAATCTAACCTTGACTTACACAGGGTAAACCAACACTAACAGCCCAATTAACAGGCCTACCTAGTAAATAATGGCTCTTTAAAATTTAATAAAAATAATAGTTTTAATAAAAAAAATTAAACAAAATACATAAAATTTTCTCAAAAATAGTAGGCCCTATAAAAAATTTTTTCTCAAAAATAGTTATAGAATTTTCTAAAATTCATTCTTATGCTCATGCAGAAACATGTTAGAACTTTATTTATGTATATATAAAAAATAAAAAATGTCAAAGGATAAGTATTTGAAGTTAGACGATATATTGCAAAATCATCAGTTTTAAAAGTCTTTTGTGGTAATTTTTCAGCAAAGTGGCCTGTTAACCTATTTTCAACATTTTTGCAATAAAAATAAAGAGTAAAACCAAAAAACACTACCTGGAAAGGCCTAAAACATCATTTATTCAAGTTGCAAACATCTGTAATTTCCACCAATCAGGGTTGCATGGTTTTAACCAGATGGTTTAAACCAATTGTTTTTTTTTTTGGTTTAAACCAACTGAAAAAAACCATGTTTTTTTTGGTTTAAACCAAATTTTTTATTTTTTATTAATGAATTTATATACAAGCTATGTAAAAAATATATATATTATATATATATATATATATATATATATATATATATATATATATATATATATATATATATATATATATATATATATATATGACTGATTTTTCAGAAAATTGTTAAAAAAAGTATGTGTAGAATACATCTAAACATATTTTGACTTCATATTTTCAGTATGGTGAAAATAGAGAGGTTTGTGCCAGATCAAATTATTACCAAAAAAATATTTACTTAAACTAAAATATTGCCTTTTTTTATTAAATGATATATATTAGTATTGTTTTTGTATTAGTATTGTTATTGTTATTTGTTTGGACTGGGACAGTCTCAATAGGCCCTTGTGGCTTCTAACTGTCTCTATTTTCCTATGTTCCTATATATTTCAAAGTTTCTAGTTTTAATTAAGGCAGAAAAATCATAGCTGATAAACCATAAAGATTGCTAATTTTCATATGTTTGTGTAACTCCATGTTTCTGACACAGCAGGCTATATTTTATACTTTTAGTATAGTATTGAGCACTACAAAATAAATTAGGGTTCTGCTAAGTCCAAAAAATACCCTAAACTGAACATTCAAAACCAATACCCAAGAGAAGATAAAAATAATAAGAAAATCTTAGGCCTAACCGAAAAGTAAAATTGGAAACTTACCAAATCACCTCCTCCCATTGTAATACAAGCTGCTAACGAACAATAAACAAGACAAAATATTATTCAATTCTTTTATTTGTATTGCTAGTGAAAACACATTAGGTACACATAACATAGATGCGCGTGAAGTTAGCTTGTTAGGTTTTTTAGCAAGCGTTTTTGTCTGGACAGCATTCAGATCATATTACTGTGAATTTTATTTTTAACTTAGGTGACACACTGCATTCGACACTATTTAATTAAATACTTTTTAATTTTTCAATTCACAATATACCATAATTACCTAACACAGCATACACTACTATTGAAGCTAGGGATGACGAAAAAGTTTCGATATATCTCGATATAAATATTTTTTTTACGATAGTATCGAGAATATATCGATGATATTTTCAAAACCGATATATCGATATATCGATATTTTATCCTCAGTATCGAACCAACGATATATTTTTTACTCCTAGAATTTTTTAGTAGTTTTCTGTTCCTTTATAAAATAAAATTTAAGCAAAATTTGTGGTATTTTTCATGTGCGTATATATATATATATATATATATATATATATATATATATATATATATATATATATATATATATATATATATATATATATATGGTTTCACAGGCTTTCACCTATTAAAGCTTAAGAGACTCGACCCATACTCAACTGAAACCGAAATTATCTTTTTGAACTTTTTTTCAGGCGTTTAAGTTCCACAAGAAGGTCGACTTTGGGCGACTTCCGTAGGAATTGAGAAATTTTCTCAATTTTTTGCTAATATTTATTTTTTAGCATTTTCATGGAGGTAAAACAATATAACTTGTTTTTGATCGCCTACCTCCCAAAAAATGAGAAAAAATTTCAAATTTTCGATTTTATGAGCAAGTTTTTTTCAAACTCTGAAAACCATTAAATACATTTTACGATATTTTGAGAAAGCTCATGAGCAATTGCCATGTAGACAATCTCAAAGGACCTCCCGACCTTTCCCGGATGTGAGGCAGCGGGTCAGTTACTATCCCCAAAGACACGCAGAAAAATACGTAAGTATAAAACCACATAACCCGTGGAGGGAAATTTTTATAATTTCTAATCTGCTATTGATGGGGATTCGAACCCTGACTTTTACGATGGTAAGTCAAAGCGCTAACCACCACACCACGAAGGTACAAAAGGAATTCACATTTGAGAAAGCTCATGAGCAATCGCCATGTAGGCAATCTCAAAGGACCTCCCCGACCTCGACCGGCATGTGGTTTTATACTTACGTATTTTTCTGCGTGTCTTTTGGGATAGTAACTGACCAGCTGCGCCACATCCGGGAGAAGTCGGGGAGGTCCTTAATTTGAGATTGTCTACATGGCGATTGTGCATGAGCTTTCTCAAATGTGATTTCCTTTTGTACCCTTGTGGTGTGGTGGTTAGCGCTTTGACTTACCATCGTAAAGGTCAGGGTTCGAATCCCCAATAGCAGATTAGATATTTTATATATATATATATATATATATATATATATATATATATATATATATATAATATATATATATATATATATATATATATATTAGGGATGGAGTGAAGTATCGGTATCGGTATCGGTATCGGCAAGTATCGGCATATTTTCCGATACCGATACCGGTATCGGTATCGGTATCGGCCTTTTCAGTATCGGTATCGGTATCGGCAAAAAAAATTTTATAGGAGTAAAGTATCGGTATCGGTAGTGGTATCGGTAGTAGTATCGGCAAGTATCGGCATATTTTCAGGTATCGGGTATCGGGTATCGGCTTCGGGGAATTTTTAGGTATCGGTATCGGTATCGGTATCGGTAAAATTTTGGTATCGCTCCATCCCTAATATATATATATATATATATATATATATATATATATATATATATATATATATATATATATATATATATATATATATATATATATATATATATATATATATATATATATATATAATTAAAACGATTTTTTTAAACCAATATATCGATATTTTTTTTAATCGATATTTTTAACGATAGTATCGAGGGCATTTGATATTTTAAAAAATTATCGATAATCGAAATATCGATATTTTTTTAAATATTGGCATCCTTAATTGAAGCCATAGTCTATAATTTGAAGCCAATGATAGCCTATTATATAGCCTATAGCCTATTATATGGTAAACCACAGCCTGGATAAACTTTGATAGTACCAGAGTTGCCAACTTTAAACAAAAATTCAAATGTTTCATTCATAGACTCATTCTACTGCTAAAAACAAAATTAAAAAGATTAAAATTTTGAGGAAGAAACAAAAATCATGCAAGCAAATATTTATTAATAAATATCATTCTATAAAATAATTGATTATATGAGTAATAATCGAATCGAAATTCTACTAAGAAAATAAAAATAAGTAACCATTGGCTTAATATTAAATCAATTTGGTCTAAAATTCTAAAGGAAGGTAGCAGCAGCTTGTCAAGGCACTTTATTTGAATTGTAAATGATCAATTACTTTGGGAGATACTGGATGACTGAATCAACAGCTTACGTTGTGGTTATTTATATAAAAGGTAGTAAGGAAGATTTGGAGAATTACAGACCAGTAAGCTTAACATCTCTGTAAAAATTTAAGAAAAGTTACTGAAAAATGATATATAAAACCTATTTATATGCTTTCACTATTATATCTATTGTATATACTTGTTTATTTGGTTTTGTTTATATTGGAAAAATTTTCCTTCATAAGGATTTTTAATGTTGGTTTGTTTTTTATATCGATGTAGCACTTGACAGTGCCTAAATAAGTAGCCGGTTTTAAAATAGCACTTTTTTAAAATTACCGTCAACGCGTTAGAAGTTTTATAAAATGCACGTTGTTTGTTCGTTACAAATCTTCAAAGTTCAGAATTAAAAGGTATGAGGTTTTATATTATTCTTATTCACCTCATTCTTACTATCCTTTCAATCAACTTCTACTCAAATATGTATACTTTTAGCGTTCTTAAATATATTATTTATATATTAAGGAACTTCAAGAAGCAACATTCTCAGAAAACAATCATTGTAAGTGTCCTAAATTATTTAATTGTAACGCTAATTTCGACTCATTTCTTTCAGTTCAAGGTTTTTAAATAATAAACCGAGTAAAATTCAGCCCCATGGTTTTATATCTTTCAAAGAATGATTGAATTTAAAATTCATATTTCAACTCTCCGGTTAAATTGTTAGACTTACTTCTGAACTGTTATGTTGCAAGTTCCTGATTTCTCTTGTCTATTATTAATGCAATTATTGCAAGTCATATCGTTTTGGTCATTCATGAGAGTATCCCAGGCACAACTTAGGCCTTACAACAATATATTGTATATTTCCCAGCATTGTTTTATAAAGTTTAGAATGTGCATGAAAACTTTCTAGAATTTATGTAATACACTACTGACGGTGTTGACTGGGGAAATTCAATATGATGTACTTAATTTAGACTCCAACAAGACATTGTTAATTAAGACAAAATATTATTACTGATGCAAAAATTATAAGTGGAGAGATGCATGGTTGGATTATAGAGTGATTGAAAAATAGGGAGCAGTGTGTACTCCTGAACAGCGATAAATCATCATGGGAAATAGTGAAGAGTGGTGTTCCACAGGGTTCACTGTTGAGGTACCTACAATTTCTTTTATTATATATATATATATATATATATATATAATATATATATATATATATATATATATATATATATATATATATATATATATATATATATATATATATATATATATATATATTATATAATAATATAAATATAAATAACATTTAAACAATTGACTTAAATTTAAGGATTCTAAGTTTGCAGATGATATCAAAGTGGCTACTTATGTAAGAAGCAAGGATGAATGTATTAACCCTAATTTAAATGATAAGGACTTTATGGATGGATAGATATAAGTGAATTTTAATAGTAAAAATGGTAAGGTTCTTCATGTAGATCACTCAAATGAAAGATTTAAACTACGATATGATTGGAGGTTGGCTTGAGTTTGTAGACCATGAAAAAGATTTTTGTGTGATTATTATCAGTAATCTGAAAGTAGCTAATCAGGATTTGGAAACAAGGAATAGAGCTGATATATAAAATCATAATGTTGTTTACAGAAAGAGAATGGAATTTGTTTATAAGTAAACTGTGTAGTAGTTATGTTAAGCCTGTATTGGAGTATTGGGCACATATTTGGGCCCTTCATTTAAAAAAAGACATATATTTACACTATGTGTATATGCTGGAAAGAGTGCAACGTACTTTGTGAAATGGAAGCTGGTTATTAAAGTTATCCTGCATACGGAAAATAGGATTGAAAAACCAATATGAATGTGGTTGTTGCCATAGTATTTTTAAATAATATATTTTGCTTGTTTAACTGAAATAGTCTTGATAGCCCTTGACGACGCTTAACTGTTTCTGTTTTTCATATATTATGTTCTTATGTTTTTTTTTATATAAAAAGAACTTACTAAAGTAAGGGGGAAGGGCATTCTTTACAGTATTTGCAATGTCCCTATTTTCTTATGTTTTACTTAGTATATAGAATGGAAAAATATTTTTGAGACATCATCACTGTCTGAAGTATAAATTGTACCATTTATATTTGCACTATGAATAGATTTTACATTAGACGAAAAAATTTAAGCGATCATAACTATTAACTTATAGCTATATATATATATATATATATATATATATATATATATATATATATATATATATATATATATATATATATATATATATATATATATATATATATATATATATATATATATATATATATATATATATATATATATATATATATATATATATATATATATATATATATATATATATATATATATATATATATATATATATATATTATATATATATATATATATATATATATATATATATATATATATATATAACTTAAAACTAGCAATATCTTTTAGAATTCTATGGAATAAATTACAGTTTGAATATTTTTACTGTACATGATTTTCACATAAATATGAGTAGAGCATTTCTCTCTTTGTTCTGCAGTCTTTTATTTCTCTGTTTTAAAAGAAAGCAAGAATTTTCAATGCTTTGTGTGAGGTTGTGTAATAGGATCAACAAAATGTTGCGAATGGTTAACTGTTTTACGTGTGTATTTGAAATTAACCTGAAATTAAATTAATGTTATTGTAACTTACCCAGCAGTGAAATTTTATTAGAATTATGTTTTATTTTAGATAATTTGCAAGCAAGCAAACTTTCTTCACTTCTGTCTGGAGCAGCAAATAAGAATACGTCACCAGCCTCCTTACATATTCTTCCAAAAACCCATTGTTCAGGAAGTAGATGTCCTTTATGATTTTTCCTTTTTTGAAAAATGTTTCATCGATCTCGACAGTTAATCCATCACCGACGATCGGACTTGAATTAAGAATTGTTGAAGCTCAAATCCGTAAAATGTATGAAAATAAAATAAAATTATGAACGCGTAGTATAAACCTAATCTAATATCCAAACCTAATATAACCTAGCCTTTCCTAACCTAACTTAATCAAACAAACCTAACCTAACTTAACCCTAATCTAATCATCAAAGCTTTCTTACGATATTTTAAGATACTTTTGAAGGTGACTAAAGCCGTTTTCTGTTCGTACAATTTTTAATAAATATTTAAGTTTCCTAAATATCTGGGAGAAAAACAGAGTTCTATTCATCACTTTAGGCGCAAAAATATTCAAATTTTCGAGGTAAAATGACGTTATCATCTAGGTTTTCCTTACGATTTTTGACGATACTTTTGGAGGTGACTAAATTCCTTCTAAATATGTAGATGTAAACCAAATTTTACCATATAACAGGGTAAACTTTGATGTAAACAAGTCTATTTTCGTACCTGCCATTTATATCTCTATGTTTAAATATAATTTTATGTCAATTTTTAAAATTTATTTAATAAATGTGTTAAAATATATTGTGATTTTAATAATCATTTATAAATTTTATATACGAAACAAAAATGAATACTAGTATACCGCATAAGCAATCGGTATATTTAAACCTATTAGGAAATATTTTTTCCAGAAACGTTAATTCCCCTTAATTTAATTGTCGAAATTAATAGACTTTATTATTATTTTGTTTTAGCTGTTTACAATTTTCTTACAGCAGAGTATTCATGATCTTGAATCAGTTGAATATTTTGAGAGCCCAGTCATAATTGAAAACATTGGAACCAACGATATTCCGAATAACTGAAAATATATTAATTTAAAACAAATTGATGATAATAAAATGAAAAATTAATTATCCGTAATAATTTGCTAACGAATCTATCTGAATAAGAATATTTACAAAAGGTATTTATTCTAAAAAAAAGCTTTGCATCGGTATCATACAAAAAAAAAACATATATAAGGTTCGATATTTCGGATAAAATATCGATATATGGGCTTTAAAAATAGAATCGATATTTTTCGATACCATCTTTAAAAATATCAATAGTAAACAGTAAACACGTGTACCACAAACAAAACAATTGAAATTCATTGGTTTAGTGCACGAAAAATTTTTAAGAATAAGAAAATAGTTTTGCAACACACTAAGTACAATGTTTGTACCATAGTAAAAGTATATATGTTAGTATATATTTCTACTGTGTTTGTACCAATGTTTAGAAGCCGCAAGGGCCTATTAAAAATGTCCCGGTCAAAATATAACAAAAGTTGCATTTTACTATGAATGGCTCTTCACATATCCATTTTTGCCAATGAAAACAAGCCAACCTTATTTACCATGCAACATGCAGTTTATCAAGCTGTAAATAAATGGGTCATATAAACCCTAAACTAACATGCAAAATCCCTGATATATATAAGGGATTGCCAAAAATACTTATTAAAATATGTTGCCTTAAGTCAATCATACTGTACCTTGATCATCCATATATTGATCCAACCATTTCTTAAAAGTTAAAAGAGAGTTGCTATCAATAATACCTTGTGGCAAATCATTCTGGAAATTAATTACTCTGTTGCTGTAAAAATTACTTTCTCACATCTAGATGGCATACCTTCTGTAATCTTTTGCAATGACTTGGTATGCTTACTGTGATGTAGTAAAAAAGAACTTATCTACATTGTCAATCGATGAAAACATTTTGAAAATCTGAATGTATCACCTCTAAGAAATCTTTCTACATAAAATATACCCAGTTATATTAACCCATTCTTTTAACTTGTTTTTAAAACCCAAAATTCTTTTTGTTGCTCTGTGCTGTATATATATATATATATATATATATATATATATATATATATATATATATATATATATATATATATATATATATATATATATATATATATATATATATATATATATATATTTTAACTTCAACATCTTTTAAAATTGTCATAATAGCAACCTGGTTAAAATAGTGAAAGGATAGTTTCTCTTGTAATAGCACGATACATATTTTTAGCAGATGATCTTTTGATGCCGAATTGAAAAAAATAATTATTTTTATTAGTTTAAATGTTTTTTTTTAATTTTTTTTATTACAAAATCATTTGTCGTTTGTCAATTACCTGTAAAATAAAAAAAAAAAATCTGATCATTTTGCTTTCATAGGCTGAGTAGGAAAAAAAAAATTTGGGCCTGCATCTCTAAATAATTATCAAAATTCCTTATCCT
This sequence comes from Armadillidium nasatum, assembly GCA_009176605.1. Classification (NCBI taxonomy): domain Eukaryota; kingdom Metazoa; phylum Arthropoda; class Malacostraca; order Isopoda; family Armadillidiidae; genus Armadillidium; species Armadillidium nasatum. The sequence continues at coordinate 115,149 of SEYY01000351.1, forward strand.
CTCATACTATATATATATATATATATATATATATATATATATATATATATATATATATATATATATATATATATATATATATATATATATATATATATATATATATATATATATATATATATATATATATATATATATATATATATATATATATATATATATATATATATAATATATATATACTCATTTTTTTCAGTGATTGATTTCCTTTATTTGAAATTTCTAAAACTGATATTACCACAAAAATGAGTATAAAATCATTGAGAACAAAGTAAGTTGATAAATTTCTAATAATAGCGTTCAGTTCTTTTTTTTTATTATATATATATATTATATATATATATATATATATATATATATATATATATATATATATATATATATATATATATATATATATATATATATATATATATATATATATATATATATATTTATATATTAAACTAGAGTATCTATTATATTCACCCTTTAGAACTTTATAATGAAAATTTTTTAAAAAAATACACAGGAAAATATAGTTTTGTAAGACATTGTTAACAAAATATGAAAAGGATATTTTGATTTTTGAAATACTTTTTACTAAAAAATTGAGCAATTTTATGCATTCTTTTATTTGTCAAGCAAGAATTGATGTTCTTTATTAATTCTAGAATTAGAGTAATTGATTTCTAATATTGTATATAGTTTTGCTTTTATTATCTCAAAAGCTCTATTCTTTTGTCAGTGTTTGATCCAGACTTTGCACAGCTGTATAACATTGAAAACCTTGCTTTTTTTTCAATTTTTACTTTTATTTTTGTTTTTTTGAAATGTAATAATCTTGGTTTTCTTTTCTCTTAATCTCTTATGGAAACATCACAGTTTCTCCCTCTAAACAAGATTCTAAGGTGTTTGGGACTCTGAGGTTGCATCAGAGTTTCTCATTACTCAAGTTGCTTGCTCTGTGGAAGGGCATTGTCCTTCCTTTTATGTAGTATGGGTCACATTTTGGATGGTTCTAATGACATGACTCTTCTTGAAGGGATTAAGTTTAGAGCTGTGTGTTTCATCAACTTTTCAATGCTTAATGGACTGTTGATTCACTCTCTATATTATTGCAAATATAGTTGATACTACACTTTTTAATATATTATGTATGTACTTCCTACTTTGAAGAGAGCTTATGTAATCTTATTTTTCTTTGTCCACATTTCTGATCCAGACTTAATTGTTAAATTCTTTTGTGCATTCTAGCAGAAATTTATGGAACTTTTCATTTAACTGTTCTAACCATACTCCCACAAAACCTGAGCTGTTCTTGTGTAATATGGTTTATTTTTCT
>SEYY01000351.1:121472-128972 GCA_009176605.1 Armadillidium nasatum
TTCCATCATATTTTTTTTATTTTTAGCTGGTGGGTCATAATGAAGAAATCTTAGATATAATAATTTTGGGAGAAGAAAATAACTTTACAGCTGTGGCAACAAATAGCAACCAGATGCGGATGTACGAAAACTCTAATAATAATTGTCACCTTGTCTGTGGTCATTCTGGAGTGGTTTTCGCTTTGGCAAATCATCCAAGTAACAGATATATTTATGGCTCTGGGTAGGCAAAACTTAAATTTTTATTTTTTATTTTTAATTGTTAAATATTTTTGTTTTATTTTTTTTATCACATTTAACAAGAATTTATCATAACTTTTGAGAATTCAAATCGTAAGAACCAATACACTGGTTTGGGAAAGGCTTTACTTATTATTATTATTATTATTATTATTATTATTATTATTTATTAATTTTTATTATTATTATTATTATATTATTATTATTATTATTATTATTATTATTATTATTATTATTGTAGATCTCATGACAACACAGCAAGAATATGGAAATTAAAAGAAAGTGGTGAATCTGAATGTTTGGCCATCGCCAGTGGTCATACTCACAGTGTTGGCTGTTTAGCTTTCGGGAAAGGTACATTTCCTTATTTAATATATATATATATATATATATATATATATATATATATATATATATATATATATATATATATATATATATATATATATATATATATATATATATATATATATATATATATATATATATATATATATATATATATATAAAGAGAAATAGATGAAAGAAACTATCTTATCTATATATTACTAAAATAAATAGAGTTAATAGAAATTACCTCCAAGGAATAATTCGATGACGAATCAAATAAGTATAGCCTATTATAAATGGAAACTATCTCTAATGTGTGTACAAAAGGCAAAATTTTTAAATATGTGAGAGTTACACTTTGTTCTCCAGTAAGCATCAACGAATTATTCAAATTCTGTCTACAATGCTTCATTCGAATTTGCAGATTTCCTTTTATTATTCTTTTTATAAAAACATTGTAATTTATATAAATTTCCAATAATAATATTTGAAGCCGTGGGCTCTCTGTCCTTTTTAATTTATTGTTATAAGTTTATACCCTATAGCAAAAAAAAAAGAAAAAAAAAAAGGAAAACGATTTATAGTAATAAATTTAGGTAAATGTTAACTAACCAGGGACATAGAAAGCCAGTAGAATGTTCTGAAAAATAGTATGCATGATATTTGCGATGATGTAAAGAGAGTGATGATACAGATCAGCTTCAAGAAAGAGATCAAAGGGTATGTTAGAGTTAATAAAATGCTGAGTCATAGATTCTTCTCTTGAAAAAGAGTTAGGTAAGAGTGAAACCGCCGCAGATATGAAACTTGATCAACATACGAGGATGGAAGATCCCCTAAACAGAAGAAGCACCTTTAGGTAAAATGAAATTCTGATGAAATCTCGGGATACCGAACATCTTTGCAGTATAGTATAGTGAAGGAAACCATATGATTTTTAAAGAAAGATCCTGGGAAAAGGAACGCTAGTAAAGGTTTAGTTGCATTTTATTGATTATTTAAATGAAAATTTTGAGACATTGAAAACAACCATTTTTTCCTTCCCCTCGTTAGAAATGTGAGAAAGATTAGGGCTAAGTTACTCAAGTTCACCCTCCTAGTATCTGCTATTTGGCTTTTTTATTTTTTAAATGAAAGAATGCATGTAGTGTCATATGCTTAAGAGTGGATAGGTGATGATAAAATGAAAAATAGAATAGTTATGCGGGATATCCCAGTTAATAAATTTGAAGAATAACAGTGGTCTATAATAGCTTCTGTGGAAGGATCAAAAAGGTAATGAGGGGGGATAGGTTACAATGGGAAGGAGTTACTAAAAGCTTTTGAGAAATTTAATTTAATATTTAGATTATTAGGTTAGGATCAAACTTAGGCTTTAAGTCGTAGTTCAAAGGATTTTAAAAGGAGAAATCTAGTGAAGACATATGAATATTTCTTTGTGAATAGAATTCATTTGATATTGTATTTTTCAGATTTTATGATTACTGGTAGTAATGATACTTGCATTAAAAGGTGGAATATCAACTTGAAAACTCTGTCAGTTAGTACAACAAAAAATTTGGTCTCTCATCGGACTCAGCAGGCTCACTCCAAAAACATTAACTTCATATCTTTATCCAAAAAATCGAATTTTATTGCTACTTGCTCTTTTGATAAAACTGCCAAGGTGAGTTAAAGATAACTTGTTGCAATAAAATTTTAATATATTATTTAATGCCAGATTTATTAAAATTTTACTCATCCGTACAACTTGTAAGAGGCATAATATTGCCTAGCAACTATTAGTTAATTTTAAAATTTATATTTATAGGGAAAAATTAAAGTATATATGAGGACTCTAATATATCTGTATTGATTTCCATAGTTAAAGGTAGGAATTCTTTTGATGTCAGAAGTGAAAGTGAATGATTTGAACAGCTTCATTATACCTTGTTAAGCATATTGAGACGAACTTTACCAAAATATTACACTGACCATAAATTGTTTCATGTTTTCGCAAAGTATAATCATAATTTTTTTGCATTTATAATTTTTTTTCAGATTTGGATATTTTTATTTTTTAATATTTTTTTTACATGTATAATTTTTTTTCAGATTTGGAACGCAGATTCTTTTGAAGTTTTAGGAACACTTAATGGTCACACAAAAGGCGTTTGGTCTGTACAATTTTCTCCCACTGACTACTTAGTAGCAACGTCATCAGCTGATGCTACAATTAAACTTTGGAGTTTAAGCACTTATGACAACGTTGCTGTGAGTATTTTAAAGTTGAATATTTATTAGGGATTTTTATTTGGTATTTTTTTTCGTAGTCTTTTGAGGGCTGTAGAATTGGAATTGGAGTCGGGTTGGAAATACTTAACGGAATTCATATTTGTTTTTATTATTTAATATCTTGTATCATTGTAATCAGATTTGTTATAATCCCTCTACCTACATTTACTAAAAAGGTGTAAATTTACTTTAATATTTTCTTGAAGACCTTTGAAGGTCATGAAACAGGGGTATTACGGATATTGTGGATTTCTCAAGGGCAACAAATTGTGTCTTCAAGCTCAGATGGTATTTTAAATTTATGGTCCATCAAAGGCAACATTAGCGTCGGTTCGTTTGATGAACATAACGGACGTGTTTGGGCACTCGTGTCGGCTGATGATGGAGCGCATATAATTACAGGAGCGTCAGACTCGAAAATAATATTGTGGAAAGATGTTACAGAAGAAGAGAAGAGAAAAGAACTGGAGAAACAGCAGAGGTAAATATTTAAATATATATATATATATATATATATATATATATATATATATATATATATATATATATATATATATATATATATATATATATATATATATATATATATATATATATATATATATATATAAGCCACTAAAATTTAGTGACTAAGGCAATTCTTTAAACTTAGGAAAATATTTGCAATGAGGTTATTAGGCTGGTGATTGGCACTTCTCACATTTAGAGTTCATATTTCTTCTAAAACTTCCCCTTCTAGCATTATTTTGACAGGTTTTAATATCTTATAGTGAATGTATTTTCTATTATCACTGAACAGTATTTAAGCCTTTTGAAATATTGGAACAAAAAATTCCTGATGTTTACCTTTCAGCTATAAAAAGTGTTTGACCGTGGTTGCCTTATCACATGAAAGTTATATTTTTTTTTAATGGTTACCCAAAGAATAGTATCCTATATACCCCAAAATCCACTTAGCATATTAAAATAGTACTTTTCTTCCCACAATAACTCTACACCAGTATACACGTAGATGGGAAGGAAACAGGAAAAGATGTGAGACCATTGTCCATGCATTCAAATTTTGTAGTATTTGTTCCACTTTCTAAAATATGCATAATTTCTGCTGTCAAACAGTATGCCACAATTTTCATTCTTTAAGTTTCTTCTCCCATTGGAACTTTCTCCACATTCTCATATTTAAAAATGTTCTTCAAACACTTATGAGCTATGGACTAGACACCCATTAGTGAAGAAGATTGAACATTTAAGATTTTCATTTGATGCTGTACAGTCTTAGCCGAAGACAAATTTATTCCTAGTTCTTTTCCATCTAGATATAAAGTAGAACAGTATTGTGAAGGCATCATGTGAACTTTCTTGTTGTTACCCTGCTTGCAGTCTCTTAGATTATTTTCAGCAGGTGGACTGGGAAACAAATCTTTGGCTTAAGGTTATCTTAGCCTAAAGAGATCTATGTTTTTCTGATTGCTAAAATTGATGAGAAACGTTTGTCCAGTTGCCTTTGCATAAGTCATACCAGACTAATCGACTCATTTGTATACTACTTGATAAGTTTGAAAATCTACGTCTCTCTTAAATGTGTGACTCTGTAACAAAAGACCTCACGTTGTACCACATCTCGGCCTAACTCATTTCTATCCTCCTTACATGCACTATCTTAATGCTTTCACTCGCTCTGCTATATTCTTTCAGAAAAGTGGAATATCTACTTATCTTTCATTCTTTCAGAACTCTCAAAGCCACCTTAAATTTCCAATTCTTTAACAACGTGAGGTACTTATTTGAAACGAAAATAACTTTCAGATATATTCGATTTCTCCTATAAGTCTACTGCAAAATCTATGCTGTTATCTTGAATGGACACTTAAATTGTATTTTTTGAAAGGAGATTCTGTGGAATTAATTTATAACTTAAGACATGAAGTATTTTTAAACATTACAACAAGAAGTATTTTTTAAACATATCTCGATACCCACACATATTTAAAACAAAGGGATCATTATACAATAGTACCCTATTTTAATTCAGAAATCATGTATTGTAATCATTTCTCTGTGGTAGAAAATAGGATAAAACTAGATTTGAAACTAGTCTTGAAAACTTCCTTTCTTTGAATTGAAATGAGGTCAAAATTTAAAAATCTGGGCATCACTTCCCATTTAGTAGAGAAACGTACAACATAATTTCCCATGATAATAGTTCCTACTAGGGGAGATAAAGAACCTTATTATTAAAGGACAGATTCAGGGAATTATATAATTAACTCAATTAAAGGACACATTCTGTCGTATATATATATATATATATATATATATATATATATATATATATATATATATATATATATATATATATATATATATATATATATATATATATATATATATATATATATATATATATATATATATATATATATATATATATATATATATATATATATATATATATATATATATATATATATATATATATATATATATATATATATATATATATATATATATATATATATGCAATTTTAATAAGGATTGTTGAAGAGGAACAAATACTTATGAATCTTCTTCATGAGAAGAAATGGTCTAAAGCTCTTCGATACTCCTTACGCCTAAAACAACCATTTAGAGGTCTCACCATCATGAAGTCTCTCTTGGATGAGTCTCCGGAGACTTTACCTCTGGTCCTTAGGAAATTGCGTAAAGACGAACTTCATACATTAATGGAATACGTTGTTAGTTGGAACACAAAAACTACAAATGTTAGGGAAGCACAGGTAAGGAAAACTATTATATTTATTAATAGTTTTTGTTATTGATGTGTGTGTCCTTTGTTAAAACAATTTGAAATTTTGTGGTTACGGTCTTCATTAGGATAGAATACTTATTCCAGTTTTAACAGTTTCTTCATCGTTATAATGTGTAATAATAAAAATAATTGTATGTTTGTTAAGAAAGAACACCTTAAAAAAAGTGTGTATTTTTTATTTTTTGAAAAACTGCAGCAGAATTAAATTCTAAATAGTATATTGAAGTTGCTCAGTCAAGCTTCCAAATTTTTAATTAAAAAGATCTGTTGACGTCTTAACATTTAACACATTGTACTCAGATGATTAAAGTAGAACATAATCTTCTTTTTACAGTTTCATATAATTTGCAAATGCTATTTACCTAACATTTTATATGGACAATAAGTGAACTAGTAGTTGCCAAGATAATAAATTGTTTTAAGGAAACTATGTGTAGCTTAAAAAAAAAAATTTTTTTGATATTAATTTGAAGTAATTAGTAAATATTTGTTCTATTCTAATTACAGTACGATATTTTTCTCATAATTTATCAACTTCAGGAAACATCTTTTACTTTGAAAATCATATTATAATATGAGACTTGTAATTTGTTTATCATATGTAGCTCTGTACGTTAATTTTTAAATTTAGATCAACAAAGTATAACTTAAAAAGAAATGCGATTAACATTATAATTTATATATTTGTTGTAGAGTGTTTTGAATTTTGTACTGAAAGAATACACACCGGAAGAAATAGAAGCCATACCCAATTGGCAGAGTATCTTAGAAGGCCTGGTGCCGTATACTGAAAAGCATTTTAAGAGAGTTTCTGCTTTGCAGCAAGCCGTTTCTATATTGGATTACATGACAGCCTGTATGTCTATTGGACCTATGGAAGATTTACTGGCGTAAGTTGTGCATTTAAAAGTTTGTCAGAAGTTCAACTTTTTAAGAAATTAAATTTTTAGACAAAATATTCATTTGTTAAATTTTGATCAAAGAATCATTTTGCTATTTAAGTTTACTATATTTTTAATGACACCTCTTATAGTTTTATATTAGTATTGTTCGTAATTTTGCCTAAAATGATGATAAATATATAAATTTATTTCAGTGAAATTGATGATAAGAATTTGGAGGATAAGGAAGCAGCCTTGTTACGAACCATACCAAAAGAATTACAGAAAGGATTAATAACCATTAAAGATGACAACGAGTCAAATATAAACAACGAAGCTGTTGATTACGATGCGGAAGACTCCTCCGAGTACGATGATAATGATGATTTTGAAGAAACTGAATTAAAAAATGAAGATGCGCCACTTAATTCCGTAGATGATTTACATTCTAATTTTGCTCACGAAGACGTTATGTCTGAATCTGACGGTGAAGACAATGAGAATTCTAACTCTAAAGGAAGCTACGAAGAATCAGACTCAGACGAAAGTTGATTAAAGTGAATAAAATTCAAATGTTATATATGTTCAATTTTTTATATAAATATATTTTTACAATAGTTTGTTTCATTACGATAAAAATTAAATTTCAGCAAAATCTATAGTTAATTATAACAGTTAAGTTTCAATAGTTATAGTATTTTACTATTAGTCTGAGTAATGAAAAATTATCCGGACACTAGATTAATAACTACAAATGCATGTATAATAATAATAATAATGGTAAGAGTTCATCGGTTATCGTAAATGAGAATACTCTCTTTACCAGTACCAAAGGTGATGTCCGATAGGATATGATATCCATGAGGAGGAGAATTGTTTCCAAATTACTGATAGTCTATTCGTTCTTGTAGAAATGTCTACTTCCGTCAGTAGATGATGCAAAAGTATCATGCTGGTGCACCTTAA
>SEYY01000351.1:133972-136472 GCA_009176605.1 Armadillidium nasatum
ATATATATATATATATATATATATATATAATATATATATATATATATATATATATATATATATATATATATATATATATATATATATATATATATATATATATATATATATATATATATATATACAATATATATATATATATATATATATATATATATATATATTGAGATAAATAATAAAATTATTCCAGAGAGAGTATAAAAGTTGCAAAGTAAGAGAAAAATAGAAAAAGGAAAAAAACGAAAAAAAAAAAAAAACGGGGGAAAAAAAAGAGAAAAAGTAAAAATGAAAAGAAAAGAGGAAAAATAGAAAAAATAAAAAGAAAATTTGAATATAAACTTAAACTTATTAATTTTTTCTGAAAATAGTTAATTTAATTTTGCATTTAAGATTTAATAAATATAATCACAATATATTTATAGAAAAAAAAACTTACTAGCAAATCTGTCATAAATGAGTTTCGCAATTATAATTAAGAAAAATACACAATAGTGCCAAACAACTTTCAAAAAGCTTCTTAACTCGGGGTGTCTCTCCAATAAATCTGTTAGTGAATCTCCATTAATACTGCAAAGATAAAATGATATAATTTCTAAGCTCCAATAATGATGATGATAATAAAGAACACAAGTTTAAAATGTTCTTGTATGATCAATCTACAATGGCAAAGCAGGAATAAATCTTCAAACCTTTTCTGAATAAAAATCAACAGCTGATTATGTATACCTTATATTTTGCTCATTTTCATTTTGTGGAACTTCCCCAGAAGGGTTTTCATTATCATTTGAAGACTCTGAAGATACATCATAAACATTTTCATGAACTTCTACTGGGTGCATATTATCACTGCTGTCAAGAACTAATGTTGCTGGAGATCTTGATCTCCTTTGATTTTCCCTCGCACTGTTTGATTCTATATTAATGACAACATTTTCTGAGTCTGGTGATGAACTAGAACTAAAATTTTCACTATCCCTAGAACTTAAATGATTTGAGGCTCCTCGTCCAATGTGAACATTACCAGATGTCCAAACACCCAGTGAATGGTGTCTTTCCCCAACGGGTGGGATGCTGATGGGTTGGTTATTTTCTGTTAACAATCTGTAATAACAGAAATTAAAAAAATATATGAATAAAATGATGAAATTTTCAAATATAACTAGTAAAATCAAAATTAAAAATCTGAAGTTTTTATGAATCAAGGTAATGATTTGAATAAGATTACAAAGCTAATTGATGTCATTGTAAGTTTCCCATATTTACGTTAATCAGTAAGTTTAAAAATATCACACACATTTCTATCCATTCTGACATTTGTAGTTAGAAAGGGTTTGCAATTTTATATATTACAAACAAAAGAGTAGATAACTATAAAATCAAACTATTACACATTATACAGAATAGTAAATATGTGAAATACCTCCGAGCATACACTCTTAAGGTTCTCCCACTGTTTTGAGAAACAAAGGGAGTTAATGAAGTAAAAATGCTTCGCCATCCATTTAAGCGATGTGATGACAATGGTAAAACAAAACCATGGTCACTTGACTGACCATTCACTGTTGATGGAAGTCTTGCACCATGACCAGCCATGCTATAAATGCTGTATACACTACTTACTAAATTAATTAAAATCAGAACTTTGAAATAATTATTTTTAATATGAATTTATCTTAATCTTACTCTGCTACTTATAAATTTATTCATCTTTTTTCCTTTCACATCTCTGATATGTATATTGATAAACCCTGAAAAAAATTCAAAACTTTGGTTAATAATAATAATAATAATAATAATAATCATTAATCTTCTTTCTTTTTAGTAAGGTTAATTAATTCCATAATGTTTTCACAAATTTTAAAATCACTAAATTCAACTTAGTAGTCAATGGGAAAAATTATAATTGATTTATTGATAATGTTGCAAAGTTTCAAAATGTTTAATTTACCTCTTCAAACACTCAAGATGACATTTTTTAAATTTTATTTTTGAATACAAATTTAAAGAATGGTTTTATAAGACTTGATTTTTATTGTAAAAAATTTACTAAAATACAATTGAAGCTTTTACTTTTTTTTTCAAGAATTAAAAAAAAAAATAAATAAATGGTCTAAATTTGGTATCTAATTCTCCTAAATTAAAATTACTGGTTAAATGCATCACATTCACAAATGAACTGATAAATATACACCCTCTGAAACCTGAAGCAAAGGGTCTGCCTTTACAAATTTTGGTTTGCAATTTATGAAGTTGAAGATTTGCATCATTACTAAAATAGTGTTTCCATGAATCATTATCATGTTCATACAGCATTAAGATATATATGGCAAAATAAAATTATTGCGGTCAAGTTATAGAAAAAAAACTAAATTTATATCAGAATTCTAAATATAGTTCAAACATGTTCAAGACAATACTGATAAAAATATAAAAACAGAAATAAGAGACTAATATATTTCCATACATTTACATATTCAAATGCATGGTACATGAACATATC
>SEYY01000352.1:0-2500 GCA_009176605.1 Armadillidium nasatum
TATATATATATATATATATATATATATATATATATATATATATATATATATATATATATATATATATATATATATATATATATATATATATATATATATATATATATATATATATATATATATATATATATATATATATATATATATTATATATTATATATATATATATAATATATATATATATATATAATATATAATTATAATATCTTATACGAAACTGAAATAAAACAGAACTTAAAAAAATATGAATATATAATATATATATATATATATATATATTATATATATATATATATATATATATATATATTATATATATATATATATATATATATATTATATTTTATTATTTTTATATTATATAAATATAATTATATATATATTATATATATATATATATATATATATATATATATACTATATATATATATATATATATATATATATATATATATATATATATATATATATATATATATATATATATATATATATATATATATATATATATATATATATATATATATATATATATATATATTATATATAATAATAATATATATAAATATATATATATATATATATATATATATATATATATATATATATATATATATTATATATATATATATATATATATATATATATATATACGTATTGTAAAAAATTCTTTGAAAGATAATAAAGGTCCATCATTCATTCATAAACAGTCAATTATATATATAATAATATAATATATATATATATATATATATAATAATATAATATAATATATATATATATATATATATATATATATATATATATATATATATATTATATATATATATATATATATATATATATATATATATATATATATATATATATATATATATATATATATATATATATATATTATATATTATAATTATACTAACTTTGTTCATCAGTCGCTCTCATATACGAATCTGAAATAATGGGACAAACGTAAATTAGTCTTATCAAAGAATTGTTTACATTACGCTCAATATAATATATATATATATATATATATATATATATATATATATATATATATATATATATATATATATATATATATATATATATATATATATATATATATATATATATATATATATATATATAATATATATATATATATATATATATATATATATATATATATATATATATATATATATATATATATATATATATATATATATATATATATATATATATATATATATATGCACTGCCCGGGGGCAGGCGCGAATGGGGGTCTCTTCTTAAAAGACGAAATGAAGCTTAAATTCTTTATTCGATGAAGCAACATTCACAGAATAATGGTAATCACAAAATCAACATATAATAAATTGGCAATAATGATCAATATGGATTTAAGAAACGCACTCTAGAGTTGATTACCGATTAATAATAAGATTAGGTAATTAGTTGCCTTCAAGGTTTAATTCCCCTGACTCGCTGCCGGAGCTCTGAAGAGCATCCTTTCGCAGCTAAGGTCAGAAGCCAGAGTGCCCGAGCCCCGAATGTAGTTTTACCGGCTCTCTCTTAGTTTGAATAGTAATCGTTGTTTCTAGGCCTATTGAGCTAACGAGGGCAAACATATGTATATATATATATATATATATATATATATATATATATATATATATATATATATATATATATATATATATATATATATATATATATATAATATATATTATTATATATTTATATATATATATTATGTATATTTATTTTTCCCTCCGTTTTGAAAAATTTTAATTAAAAAATTTAATTTATAACAGAAGAAAATATATTATGAAATTTTAAAATTGAGAATATCATACACGGTTTCTGTTAATCTAGCCAAATGATTCGTAAATATTAAAATTTCCTTTCATTGATAAAATTTTCAGACAGATTTTTATTTAATGGAGAAGATTTAATTAAAATGTGATTTAATGGCCAATCCCTCTCATTGTCATCACCTCTTTAAACAATGTTAAAATTAAACATATGAAGCACATTCTATAGTATAAAAAATAAGAACAAACATTGCAAATTTTGCATAAAATTATGTCAGAAAATATGCTTAAGTATGTTCTACTCTCTTATCTTTCGGGTGCGACCCTTTTGAAACTCACAGGAACATATTATGAGTGACTAAACAAACTTTGGCACAAGTTTATTTGAGGAAACTCTCTCTGAACTCTAAGTTAAGTATGTTAAGATAGGATACGTTAGGTAGGCTAGGTTAGGTTAGGTTAGGTTAGTAGTAAAACTATACATGTTGTACTTCAATAATAATTTCATATTAAAAAGACACAAAAATTTTAGTTATTATGCTTCACTATTATTGGGTTTAATAATAATATTTTGTTTAATAATAAATTTTCAAAAAATGATTTTAATTTGACCCTAAATTGTTCATCTATTTTCGAGCGCTGAAAAAAGTTCCCTCGAGTAAACTTGAACCCAAACTTTTAATCACAATTTCTCTAAATAA
>SEYY01000352.1:5000-7500 GCA_009176605.1 Armadillidium nasatum
AGAAGGGGGCAAAAATATAAAAGGAACTCCACCCAGTCCCAATCTACAGCAAATCTCTCAGATGAGCGTAGACGGAGCTTGAAGAGAGGAAGATTAAATGCAACAGGAAGAACAGATGATGTCAGAGAGTCCTACAGAACAGAATTGGCTGGAATGAAGGAGGCACCACAGCGTTCTAGCCTTAGGTTTACCATATTCAGGCAAAAGCATGCCACCCCTTGTGCTGCGGGTGTGACGCAATGATAGTGGAATGCGAGACATCAATTCCCTCGAGCATCTGTCGTTGTAGTACCTAATGAAAAGAAATAATACACCAACGTCACGTCACAGAGACAGAGTCAAGTGAGTTTGAAAGTAGTGGAGAGTTTATTAATCATTTAGCCATAGACACAATTATATCCAAGAGAAAGGTGAAACCGGAGCCCTCCCCCCCCAAATGTGAGAACAGTACTTTATACAAGGGCGGATAAGACCCTTGTATAATTGGAGTAATTGTTTACAAGAAAAAATTTCCGCAATCGGAACAGTATTTTCATCTTCTTTGAAGCCACCCTAGCAACAATTTTGATATGAGGTTTCCAAGAAAATTTATTGTTTATGTCCAGACCAAGAATTTTAATGTTGGTTACAGGTGAGACTGGGAGAGCCACCGAAGGAGATAGGAAAGTTGGGAGGTGTTTTTGAGAGGGAGATGTGAAGAAGTTGAGTTTTTAAAGAGTTGAAGTTCACAAGTTTGAGGCGACCCCACCAAGAAATCCTGTCCAGATCGGCAAGAATAAAGTCAGAAAGTTAAAGACGAGAAGCAACTCTAGAAGCGAAAGAGGGAGGAGATTTGAAACGAATAGAAGAATGAACAAATTTAGAGGTAGAGCTGAGAAGATCGTTGATGAAAAGTAAGAATAAAGTTGGAGATAGAACAGAACCCTGAGGAACACCACGATTGACAGAAAAGGCAGAAGAGGTCGTTCCATCGACAAGTGTCGATAGGAAACGATCCGAGAGAAATTAGACATAAGTAAGCAAAGAGTAGAAGGAAAGCCAAAGGAAGGGAACTTGGAGAGTAGTGACGCATGCTATACCCAGTCAAAAGCCATGGAAATGCAAAGCGACATCACACAAGACTCCCCATAATCCCCAAGAACAGAAAACTATATATTAGTAAGATAGGATAGCATGTCACCAGTAGGCCTCGAACGTCGAAAGTCGTTCTGATGATCTGACAAAAGGGAGTCAGACTCTAGACGATCCAGAAAATGAGAGTTAAGAAGAGTTTCAAAGATTTTAGACAGAATACAAGAGAAAGCTACAGGGTGATAGTTAGAGGGATCACAGCAACTACCCTTCTTTGGAATCGGCTGAACATACTTATATGTGAGTTTCCAGCATTGAGGAAAAGTATTAGTATTATAGCATTGAGAGAAGAGTTGAACAAGAACAGACGCTGGCTAGACGCACACTCCATCGAAACACGGGTAGAATGCTATCCAGGTTACTGGCCTTCCTAACATTCATAGTTCTCAGGATCCAATGAACCTGTTCATGTGTAATCACAGGTGATGATATGGGACACCTGAGAGGAAATGGAGTAGGAAGAGAGTAGTCGCCGGAATCGTTCTGGTTTGAATTGGGGAAAAAAGGAGCCCAAAAGGTTCCTTCTTTTCAGAAGGAACATTAGCAACAGAGCCGTCAATACGAATAAGAGGAGGAAATACAGATTTATAGAAGTTATTAGATATGTTTTTGGTGGCTAGAGGCCAGAAATATTTAATCAATAGGAGAACCAATGAGGTCAGCGTACTTCCGTTTAGTGAAAATATGCATGGCCAGTCGAATAATATATATACAACGACTCCGAGCAGAATGAAAAAAAAACAAGAGCGTTAGAATAATTATACTTTTTCCATTCACGATAAGAACTGTCTCTTTCATGAATGGCAAGAGAGCAAGTGTCATCGAACTATGAGTTTTGAGGAGAAAACGATTTAGTTGAAGAATGGAACGAACCTACTCATCCATCGGCGATTACGGCCCTATCTTTTCGACAGATAATAAAGCATCCTCTGAGCCCAAACATTATTCATTCCAAGGGTGGTTAGCAAAGAAGCGGCATAATGACCCCCAATTCAATTCAATCAGGTGAACTTTAGTTAAAAACTAATTTAAAGGGTATTAATATGATTTGTGTTTGAAAAATGTCACCTCCAAACCAACATATCGATTTCACTACATACGTATAGGATACTAATCAAAATATTTCAGTAACGTTATTTTCAAACTCGAATGATCTAATAGGAAAGAAAGCACATATCACCTTTTGGAGAATTTAACAATTTATTTCTATAGCATAACATGCATAATTAAAAAAAATACGCAAGTGCAAGCGTGTTTATAATAATACAAAATTACGTATCCATTCAACAAGTATGAATATCAGTATAACGAAAAAGACTGCTTGGTATTTAGCATAATGACAACATAATATAGAATTTTTCTGTGTTGT
>SEYY01000352.1:17500-35000 GCA_009176605.1 Armadillidium nasatum
TACCCTACTTGTATTCTAACTACAACATACCAAGCAAACTATAAATGGGCACTTACATTTTGAGGGTATATTGGATAACAAAATCCTTTGCCCTTCAAAAATACACAAAGCACTCTCAGCAGTTGAGGTGGAACTGATGAACAATCAGGATCAAAAGAGACTTGATTGACTCACAAGAGAGGAGGTGAACACCTAATTTTTCATCCTTTGAACCACGACTTAATAAGTAAGAAGTAAAAGTTTCTGGGAGATACTCACACTTAGATCTTCAGACACAGGTGAATTTAAGCAAGCAATTATATAAAGCATTTATTATGATTACTTTTAATGATAATTTATATAATTAATTTGAACTTTTACAATATTTACTAGTTATAACCCACCCTCAATCCATAATCCTAATTTTAAGGGACAACCACAACCCAAGCCCCGGATCCTGATACAAAGAGGACTAAGACTACAGGAAGTGGAAGTGGTTAGTAAATGTAAAGTTCCTAAGAAGAGAACCTACAAGGGAATAATTATTGCTTAGCTTAGTTCTTAAAATCTTGGAGGCTGGTTATGAAATCCGGCCTGGAACTTCACTTTCACTTTTCAATTAATTCTATATAATATTTATGAGTTGAACTAATATATAAGCACACAGTGGAGGATGGTGTGTGCATCAACGTCAGTTGCAGAAGGGATGACTCTTGATATCAAAAATACAGAATCAAGTCCAAAAAAAAAAAAAAAACCCTATTTTATAAAAATAAAAATTTAACAATTAGTACATTATTTTACATTATACACTTTAGTTTTCATTATTATATTTTCACCTTTATTTTTACTTAAGAATTTTTTTAGTACCTTATGAAACAATAAGAACGTCTATAGGCTTCTTATTGCAAAGGGTTGTAAATTGTTTTTCCACACAATGTTTTATCCTCTGCACTCTGTATGCTCTATTAAGAATATCAAATTTAGTTTTACATATATATATATATACACTTCCTATCACCTAATTTTTACTTTAACATTTAAATTTAATACCTTTTTCTAGTTTTCTTTCTTTTTTACTTTCCAAGTAGTTTGAGTCATAGAAGTCTCTGATCGTCTACTTCTACTAAAATTTCTGTAATAGTTAATACTTTTATTATATCACTTCACTAGTACATTCTTTTTAAGTTTGTTTTATATCTACTAGTTTCATTTATTTTTATATAGTTTTTCCATGCATTGATACATTTATTTTACTATACCTCCTTTTACAGATATTACTTCTTATCAGATCTTCAATAGAGGTATTCTTGAGTTGCGTTCCGCGTTAAGAACAATTCCTCACAATAGGAATTTTTCTTATTTATGGAATTATATTTATAATTATAATTTACTATTATTATTCTCTCAATTTCTGAAAAATACTAATATGTAGTTAACATTCCAAATCATAAATATTTTGACTATACAAACAAAAATATAATTTTATCTATCTACATCAGACAAGATGAGGAGGCGAAAGCTCGAACGCTTTCCCACTCACTCTTTTCTATAACTTCCCCTTTCATCCCTCCCCACCAAGTCTGATTCCTGCTTATTTATTTTGTTTTTCTCTTTTTACAAGTTCCTTCTCATATTCAGCTGCCTTTATGATATCATCTAATGCTTCCAATTTTCTTTTCTTGTCACACCGATTTTCAAAACTGCAATCACCTAAATAGGCACGAACTGCTACATGTGCACTGGTGGCAAAAGATTCTTTTTTATCTTCCCTACAGGGAAACGATTCTTTATTTGTGTTGACATAAGAGTACGAAGGTAGAAGAAAAGGGTTAGTAATAGTATAAGGATAGTAGTGTGCGGTGTGTTGTTGTTGTGTTGGTAACGATTCATATTCATTACCATTATTATTGTATAATGTTTGAGGATTTTCTGTGCATCCTTGTTGCGAGGTAGACGGTTGATCTAAATCCACAAAACGATAAAAACACTCTGTAACTCTATCAGATGACAGTGGAGGTCTTTTTTCAGAGGGATCAGAATGAACAGCAAGCCTGGGTGGTGGACATTGTGAAATATGCTGAGGAGGAGGAAAATCTCCTAATAATCCTTTTGTTTTAGGGAGTTGCTTTTGCAGAATTTTACCTTTTCCTTGGGAGAGGCTCTCTAAATTGTTCAAAAATCTTTTTATTATTGAGGAGGTAATATTTGAGATATTCTTGGCTTCCATGAAGGCCATCAGGGTATCAATTCAGAATTCAGATGCAATGATTTTCCGCTCAAATACTCTATGTGAGCCACCCCATCCTTTTTAAGGGTTTTTGCGAAGGGTCTACGTTTAATAAAACAGTTTAAAGCCCCATTTCCATATAATAATTGTTTATTCACCCAGCGATACTGGGGTTTGTGCAAACTCCAAAATGAGTAGTAAACATTGATGGAATGTCGTCTCATGCATTCAGGGATTGTATTCTGGATGAGTATACAGGAAATCCCGATAATTCTCACCCCAAGCTTTCACCAAGCGGTTTTGGTTAAATTCATACATGTCCTTAATTGTTGGTAAGGACAAGTACACCTCACAGCTAGGAATTCAATTGCAACACATAATTCATGATATTATTCATGAGTCCAGGGATAAAATCCAAGGTGAAATATTTTCGAGGACCAAAAATGGTAGTGTCTCGTTTTCCCTTTGTTCTTATTGAGGTTCTTCTCCACGCATATGGGGTAAGAGCCCATATAATTATAATATGTGTGTTGCTTTTCATCCTCCTTTTTACCTGCCCCAAACATTCATTTAAAGTGGCTCCTGACCGGTATTCTGTATCCACTCTTACTCCATAATCTTCTTTTATTTGGTGTCGTCTTTCATAGAACATACGAACCTCTGAATCACCCACTACTAATAAATTAATAGTAGGTAAGTTACAGGCCATGTTGGCTGGAAAAGGGAAAAATAAAAATTTAGAATATTAATAGAAAAAAAAAAGTTTCCCAAGATCCCAGTCCTCTCGTAAACAAAGGATCCATGGCCTAGGCACACAATTTCCCTCTACCAGGACTGGATATCTGGGTGCTAACATGAATTTATGAATAATATAAATACCGAATAAAATACATACATATATATATAATTAATATATATATATATATATAAATAATAAAGATATATAAATATAATATATATATATTATAAATGATAATAGTCAATAATTCAAAGTAATAATGTATGATATAATTTACTCCCTATGATATTAACATTAAAACAATCAGCAACCAATACCCCATATTACTCTTGCATCAATTATAAAATATAAATGTCTGTGGCATCTATATTTGCTCTGATTCCAATTCCATGGTGCACTTGTCTCTGATTCCAATTCCATGGTGCACTTGTCTCTGATAAGAGAAAATACCAAAAAGAATTATACAGATTCCAATTTTATTTCTTCTTTTTCCACTCTAGTGGAGTACTCATTATGCGGTCGTATTCAGAAACCATTCCACGAGACCGAGTGAAAGGTCTGATAACTGGAGCTTCAACTATTAGCAAAGGTAACTCTTCAATCACCGGTTCCCCCGTTTCACTAGTGGTTCGAGTTAATTTTTTCTTAAGAATGACTTCCCCCTCTAAAGAATAAGATGATGACAATTCATCCAATTTATGAACAGAGGAAATATTTGTAAGATGATAGTTCTGCTCTAAGAATTGCAATAAAGTATTCGGAGATTGAGTTACTTCATCTTCTTCCAATTCATCATCTAACGAATCCTTCTTCAATTGTTTCTAGTATTGTGTCAATTATTCCTAAACCTGCTGGTTTCTTCAGGTTTTTTTGAATTGTCTGATTCCAGGATGTCTTTCTGTTGGTCATCACCAAGCTCATCTATCATAAGAGAGGAATCGTCCCATTCCAACTCTGGGATATCCATTATTTGATCATATGGTGAAAACACCCGGTCGAGAATTTGGTCATTTGTTATATTCATGGCATCCCATCGAATTGTATGAGATTCAAACCCTGAGAAATTTGGTGATTCGTATTCAGAATCCATTTCTGCTTTGTTAGACTTCTCTTCTGATTCATTGATTTCTAGCAAAGTAGTCGAACGAGAGTGTTTAAAATCCATAGAATATACACTCGTGCAAAGATCATTAGCAATGGAAAAAGAAAGGATATTCAAAGGAGAAAAAGTCTCATTAGGAGTGCAACAGGGTACAGAAAGGATAGGTGATATGTTGAAGAGATTGACTTCTGCACGAAAGTTATCTTGAGAATTCATCTCACTATTTACCAGTTCCTTTGTTCCATCCGTACATGAAACATCAGATACTGACTGCAAGTTTCTAAGAGTTTGTACCATCTGTGCAAGGACAGAGGTTTTTATCTCAGAGCTGTCCGATTCACCAAAACCTTCAAAATCATCTTCCTCTCCCTCACTATTTATATCATCATCTGATGAAGGTTCATCTTTATCAACCTCTTCTCTTTCATCTTCAGACCTATATTCTAACTCTACATCATTAAGTGTATCCTCCTCTTCCTCTGCTTGAAATACCTTCTCCTTGAAGAAGGGATTTTTCAGTAGATATGAGGGAATTTCGATCCATTTCCGCAGATGCGAATAATGAACCTTTTCCTCTCGTGAATTTGGGTTGGCCACTCGTTTGATTCTATAAGTGACTTTATTGTCATTCACCACTGTAATAACGAATGGTCCTTCCCATCGGACTCTAAATTTGTTGGTCACTTGGTGTCCCTTTAAATATGATTTTTTTCGCTACTCTTTGCCCAATTCTATAAGGTTTAAAATTTGGAGTACCATCATCCCAATATTGTGGAAAAGTATGAGCAGGTTCTACATGTGACTCCTTCAATATAAAGTCTGAGGGTGACATCTTTATAGAACTATGCCAGGTATGATTATAGATGATTACTGCAGATGACAACTCCTCATCCCAATTCGACTCATTTTCTAAAACCAGGCATCTTAATGATTGGATAAGACTCCTATTAAACCGTTCACATATACCGTTGCTTGCAGGATGCATTGGGGATGTTCGAATATGCTGTATGTTAAATCTTTCTAAAACAATTTGAAAGGTTTCAGCTACAAACTCCATTCCATTATCTGTCAATAAACGGTTTGGTAATTTAGGCAAAAAAGGCAAGATTCTATTTTCAAGAGCATCTGCCACAGTTACACTTTGCTTGTCTGCTATGGGTATTACACTAACCCATTTAGAACAATGATCTAATTAACACAGTTACATACTTATTTCCACTATTGGTAACAGGGAATTTCAATAAGTCCATGGCTACAAGGTCAAAGGGAGTGTTTGTGTTTATTTTTAGTGTAGGTGGTATGATTTTACTTGAATGCGTTTTCAACTTCTGACATGTAGGGCAACATCTTACTACATCTGAAACAACCTGATTTGCCCTAGGATGCCAGAAATGACGATAAATTAAATCTACTATTTTATTTCTGCCAATATGAGCCAAATTCCAGTGTAGTTTAAGGACAATTAAAACTAGAAAATTAAATGACAAAACTATTTGTTTGTGTTGTTTATGTTGTTGATGCTGATATCGATACAACATATCATTTTGTATGAACAGGTCTCTATGGTGGCATTTAAATATTTTTAACAAGGGTGGCCATATAGAACTAGGTGTATTCAAAGACACATGTTTGATTAAGTTACGAAGAACATAATCGTTATTTTGATCAAAAATAATATCAACTTCTCGGATATTATTTTGAGCTATATTAAGATCATCATAAAGTGGTATGACCTCATTTATGTTTATAATAATCTCATTAGTTTTAGTTTGGACAATGTCAACAGGTTTTAAATAATTATAATGTATGCCCCCAAGGCACTTTAATCTACAAATGTTATTTGTAAATTTGGAACCATAAATTATGGGTCTTTCGTCGTCATAATATACTTCAATCCTAGTTTTATATATATTACAGAGTGAATCAATGACCTCAGGTACTGGAACTTGTCCAGTACATTTCATGACCCTTATTTTCTTTCTAATCCCTTTTTCCTGAAGTTTATAACGCTCTAAATTCTTTAAAAGTTCTTCAACCACGGCCATACGTATCTCCAAATGGTTCTCCATTGAACCATACAGGAACAAGGAAAAACACTGAAAACCGCATCACCGCCCCCTGGGACCTCAATGAGTTCGAACCCTACTGGGATGAATTCAATGGATTTTGGATTCAATTCAGAGATATCTCCATAAGACTGATCAAGTACCGGAGATCTAGATAAAGCATCGGCAATTATATTCACCTTTCCTACTATGTGCCTAATCTCAAAATCGTAATCATTTAGTTCCTCCCATGTACGGGCCACTCGTCCATCCACCATGCTCATGTTTTGTAGATAGATTAGGGGTTGATGGTCAGTATATATAACAAATTTAACACCCTTTAGGAAAGCTTTTAAGGACTTGACTGCCCATCTCAAGGCAGTAAGCTCTTTATCTATGGTGCTATAGTTTTTCTGTGGTCCACTAAACGTTGTAGAAATATAAGCGATTGGACGTTGCACCCCATTTTGTTTCTGGGATAGGCACGCTCCAGCGCCTAGATTAGAAGCATCAACATATAATTCTAAAGGTGAAGCTTCTGGAGAATAATTAGGAAACCCCAATAAAGTAGGATTTACCAATGCTTCCTTTAATTGAGTAAAAGCATTTTGACACCCTTCAGTCCAAGTAACAGTTTTACCCCCTGTCTGTGAGGATAATGGTTGCGCTATCTGAGAACAATTCTGGAATATGGCGACGATAGAAATTTACCATCCCCAGGAATTGCCTTAGCTGTTTAACTGTCGTTGGAACAGGAAATTCCAGCGCACCTTTTAAATTTTTTTCTAATGGTTGTATTCCTTTTTCGGATATTCTGTGTCCTAAAAACTCCACTTCTGTTCGACATATTCGAGTCTTTTTAGGTTTTAATTTGTACCCATTGGACCCCAAAGCTATTAAGACCTTTTCCAAGGTATCCAGATGATCTTCAAAGTTCTTACCGAGGATGATTATATCATCAAGATAAACCATGACCTTGTTCCATGGGAGGCCAGCTAGAGCAATCATCATACCACGTTGGAAGGTGGCAGGTCCATTTTTTACGCCAAAGGGCATTTTTGTATATTCATACTGTCCGAATGGGGTTGAAAATGCAGTTTTTTCAATGCTATCAGCATCCATAGCTATTTGATAATAACCTTTTATAAGATCGATTGTAGTGAACAGAGAATTCCCATGCATATTGTAAATCATGTCAATTAAGTTAGGCAATGGGAAGGAGTCTCCTTTCATGACATTGTTAAGCTTTCTATAGTCAATACACAACCTTAATGAACCATCAGGTTTTCGAACCGGAACCACAGGAGCTGAGTAAGGAGACTTACTATACTGTATGATTCCACTTTCCATAAGGTCGGCACAAGTGTAGTCCCTGTTTGGGCGCCAATTTAATTTTGTGTATGTTGGGGGGAGAAAGGGCCTTGGATAACCACTAAGGCCAGGGGATGTAAATCGTGTATTTGTCTGCATATAATTGACGCTCAACTCAAGGACTACACTTACCCTACTTGTATTCTAACTACAACATACCAAGCAAACTATAAATGGGCACTTACATTTTGAGGGTATATTGGATAACAAAATCCTTTGCCCTTCAAAAATACACAAAGCACTCTCAGCAGTTGAGGTGGAACTGATGAACAATCAGGATCAAAAGAGACTTGATTGACTCACAAGAGAGGAGGTGAACACCTAATATTTCATCTTTGAACCACGACTTGATAAGTAAGAAGTAAAAGTTTCTGGGAGATACTCACACTTAGATCTTCAGACACAGGTGAGTAAAGCAAGCAATTATATAAAGCATTTATTGCGATTATTTCATGTGATAATTTAAATTAAACCTTTACAATTTTACAGTTATAACCCACCCTCAATCCATAATCCTAATTTTAAGGGACAACCACAACCCAAGCCCCGGATCCTGATACAAAGAGGACTAAGACTACAGGAAGTGGAAGTGGTTAGTAAATGTAAAGTCCTAAGAAGAGAACCTACAAGGGAATAATTATTGCTTAGCTTAGTTCTTAAAATCTTGGAGGCTGGTTATGAAATCCGGCCTGGAACTTCACTTTCACTTTTCAATTAATTCTATATAATATTTATGAGTTGAACTAATATATAAGCACACAGTGGAGGATGGTGTGTGCATCAACGTCAGTCGCAGAAGGGATGACTCTTGATATCAAAAATACAGAATCAAGTCCAAACAAAAAAAAACCCTATTTTATAAAAATAAAAATTTAACAATTAGTACATTATTTTACATTAACACTTTAGTTTTCATTATATTTTCACCTTTATTTTTACTTAAGAGTTTATTTTTTTTTTTAATACCTTATGAAACAATAAGAACCTCTATGGCTTCTTATTGCAAAGGGTTGTAAATGTTTTCCACACAATGTTTTATCCTCTGCACTCTGTATGCTCTATTAAGAATATCAAATTTAGTTTTACATATATATATATGCACTTCCTATCATCTAATTTTTAATTTAACTTTAATTTTAATACCTTTTTCTAATTCTTTTACTTTCAAGTAGTTTGAGTCATAGAAGTCTCTGATCGTCTACTTCTACTAAAATTTCTGTAATAGTTAATAATTTTATTATATCACTCCACTAGTACATTCTTTTTAAGTTTGTTTTATATCTACTAGTTTCATTTATTTTTATATAGTTTTTCCATGCATTGATACTTTATTTTACTATACCTCCTTTTACAGATATTACTTCTTATCAGATCTTCAATAGAGGTATTCCTGAGTTGCGTTCCGCAAAGAACAATTCCTCACAATTAGGAAAAGATTTTATGGAATTGTCTTAATAATTATAATTTACTCTTATTATTATCTCAACTTCTGAAAAATACTAATATGTAGTAACATTCTAAATCATAAATACTTTAACTATACAAACAAAAATATAATTTTATCTATTTATGTCAGACAAAGATGGGGAGGTGAAAGCTCGAACGCTTTCCCACTCACTCTTGTCTATAACTACCCCTTTCACCGATTTTGGTTCGTCGCGTTTAAGACACCAGCAATAGTCAGCTAACATGTTGATGTCCCAGCATCCTTGATATCTTGTTTCCATCGTCTTTATGTCTTTTTGAAATCTTTCACCTTGTTCCTCGCTATAATCTCCACAGTTTGCCGGAAAATAGTCAAGATGTGAATGGAGAAAATGCATTTTTATCGACATGCGAGCTCCCATTTTCTCGAAGCTTTTCATAAGCTCATTTACATGTGAGACATATTCTGAGCTTCTTTTATTTCCCAGAAAACCATCGATAACTTTACTAAACGATCGCCATGCATCTTGTTCACTGGCTTCCATATTGGTGTAAAAATGCTTGTCCTTTAACAGAGTTCTAATTTGGGGACCGTCAAATATGCCTGCATGGAGCTTTGCATCACTGATCTGTGGGAATTTTTGCAGTAGATACTTAAAAGCTTGGCCTTCTTTATTCAGTGCCTTGACAAAGTTCTTCATCAGGCCAAGCTTTATATGAAGAGGAGGCAGTAAAACATTTTTGGGTGGGACTAGAGGTGGAGCTACTACGTTGTGGCAGCCAATTTGGAATGTCTCTCGAGCTGGCCAGTTTTTTTGCTTATAGTGAAGACTATCAGCCCGGCTATCCCATACGCACATGAAGCAAGGATATTTTGTGTAGCCTCCTTGCATCCCAAGAAGAAGGCACACAACCTGAAAGAAAGGATTAATTCTTATATACATTAAATGTAGTAAATTAAAATTGAAAATTGTCTTTATGCTTGCATATTGATGTACATGGTTTCTAAGAACTTATATATTTTTCATAGGCAATTTTCACTAAGTTTATTGGGGGTAGGGAGAAGCTAATATGTGTATCATATCCTTCTATCATTGGTATTTAGAAACAAAAAATTCCTTGCAGTATTTGACAATTTCAATAAAGTGTGCAACATGCCGACAGACTGTAGCAAGATCAATACTATTGAATTTCTGAAACTTAACCATGGATGGCATATTTTTTTAAAAATGAAGATTTATAATGACAAGAAGAAATTGGAAAATATATATATATATATCTTACCTTGAGATCACCACATATTAACCAGTTGGGGTTAGAGTACTTGATTGTATTAATCAATACTTTCATATTTTGGTAGCTTTCTGTTAACTGAACTGAATGGGCAATAGGTACGGATGCCATGTTATTGCCAATATTTAAGAGTACTGCTTTCAAGCTTCTGCTAGAAGAATCAATGAAGAGCCTCCATTCACTTGGTTGGTAAGGAACGCCAAGTGCCTCAATTAAACCTTTTACATCATTGCAATACACCGAAGAGCTGCAAGAATCAACTGCAAAGAACTTTCGAAACTCTTTGTCTCTATTTCTGAACCAAAGGTATGTAGTTTCTTGAGAGAGGAGGTTGCTCTCACTAAGACGGGATGCAAGAAGTTGTGCATTCTCTTTAGAAAGACCAAGATCTCTGGTCAAGTCATTTAATTGACCTTGAGTGAGTGGTGTTGGCAAAGATATTGTAGACGTAGGCTGATATGTCACTGAAGTGTCTACTTCTATATCTTCTATATTATCTTGTAGCTCAGTATTTGCAGGTGGAGAAGGAACTGGAACTCCTGGACTATGTGGTTGTGGTTTAATGGCAGAAGGAACATCAGGATAGACTACAGTGTGCTTGTTCTTCTTATTGACACCTGAAAAAAAATTTTGCATATTTAATTTACATAATTTTAATTCACTCGACCCTCGTTTCCACACTTTTATACACAATTTTCATACAAGGAAAATTTACACTTTTTAAATAAAATAATTATATAATTTATATACAATTTAACCACAATTTTCCTATCAGAATAATACACTATTTTTATACACAATTACAATTTCAATAGGCTACCAAAAGATATTTATAAACATTTCTAGATTTGTCAAAGACTATATTCTTACAGTAATTATCTCACCTTTGAGATTGGTCATGCAAAAATAGCAGTCTGTAATATGGTCCTTGCCTTCTCTCCACACCATAGGTACACCAAATGACAAACAGTTCGTTTTGCCCTCACTCCAGTGCCTTAAGGCTATGACACAGGCTTTGCAGCATATATGTGGAGCAAAGCCTTTGTCTTGATCACCTAGCTTTATTCCAAAATATGCATTGTAAAGGGACTTTACTAACGGCGTTATAGTGCATTGCTGGTCACTAAAAGTTACTTTGCCACACACAACAAAATCTATCAGGACTGTTTTTACACTTTCTATTCATTTTTATGAAATATAAGGAGTTTTGCTAATGTATTTGCCTGCAAAATAATAAATAGAACATTAGAAATACACTTTAAACACTGTTCATAGATGAGAAAAGTCATGGATTAAGGTAAGAACACTTAGTTGGAGAGTGAGCAAGCAACACACAACCATTCGCGCTCGCGGTCAGCTAGAGACTGAGCTCTCTAACGCCATCTAGGGAGCTCGGTCTGTATCTTAAAAACTAGACCTGATTGAGCAATATGAATGCTTGATTTGGATTTAGGAGACAAATTTCATTAACAACCACCTATAAAACCCCCGGTAACATTTTGGACGCAGACCAGTGTATATATATATATATATATATATATATATATATATATATATATATATATATATATATATATATATATATATATATATATATATATATATATATATATATATATATGTTCCCCCAGTATGGCTTTAGGGGTCTATCAGCGGGGCCACCACTCGTCTCCATCTTTCTACTGTAGGCAGCTGATGTCACCTCAGTGAATCCCCAACTGACTCCATCCATCTCTTCCTGTGACTTCCTCTTGGCATCCACTCTTATCTCCCTCTAACCGCTCTCCTCTTCGACTTCCTCCTCACATTTCCCAACCATCTCAGTCTTGCTGCATCTATCTTTTGATTAATTGGTTCAACCCTTATACTTTCTCTAATTCTTTCTCTTCTTCTTCCTCTTGGGTCTTCCCACCATTAACAGCAGCACCCTCATCTCTGCTGCTTGAATTCTGCTTTTTGCCCCAAACGATCTTGGGACTGTGGTTTCCTGTCGTTGTGTTAGATACAGGATTGTGAAATATTCCTCAAATTCTCGGAAGAATACTTTAAGGTCCTGGTCTGTGTCAGGATTAAACTTAGCGGGTGGTACAGCCTTGTTGGGCTTTGGCTTATTTAATAGTTGTGTCATCATCACAAGTGTCTGAGAAACCATAGCGTTATGGGCCTGTTGTTCGGATAAACTTTCCGCTATGAATTCCCGGCACTGTTGCTCCGTCATGGTTCCGGTCGAGGTGTGGGGTGCGCTTGTGGGGTTCAACCTCGGTTGTTGAAGAGGTATAAAGGTAGGTAGTGACGGTGGTTGGTGTGATCCTCCGTCAACCTCACGAACTACTGCTACGGACGGTTTCCTTTCTTTAGGTCG
Source organism: Armadillidium nasatum (assembly GCA_009176605.1). NCBI lineage: Eukaryota > Metazoa > Arthropoda > Malacostraca > Isopoda > Armadillidiidae > Armadillidium > Armadillidium nasatum. Next base: position 30,047 of record SEYY01000352.1, read on the forward strand.
TACCGACCATTCCGGTGATGGTGGTGCAGCAGATGGAACTGGATACAAATGAGCAGATAATAATTCCAAAATCTTTTGATTCTGCTTGCTCAATCGTTGATCCACTTCTTGCGTGTACCTCATTACCTCTGCAAGCATTTCTTGCATTTGTAATACGGTCCGTCGATCCACGGGTTGGAAATCAGGCAAGGATTCACCCCTCGGGTTATCAGTCTGTTGTTCTGGTGTGGACGCAGCATTAGTGTTGAATAGGAAGGGTTCATCCAATTCGATCAACTGGTCCATATCCACTTTAGTTTCGTCATTGTTTATGTTAGTACTTTCTGCCATTTCTGTTGATTTCGTTATTTCTTCGTTCTTTTTCGTGTTCCTGGCAGGGTCGCCAAATAATTTTCTCTGTTAGAAATATCGCGCATTCTAATATAACAAATCAGAGAAAACAAAATTTAATAATTGTGGTAAAACTCACGTTTGGTGTTGAGTCCACTGGTGGATTGATGATCTTTCTTCGTGAAGAGGATAGATGTGGCATTCTTCTGATGGAACAAGATTGACAAGTGGAGTTGATTGTGTTGCTATCCGACGTAAACGAACGAAGCCCTCAGGAACTCTGCTAGGGCAGGAGGATCACAAAAAGGAACCGTTTGTAGCAGAATTATGTCAATAATGGAAGGTAAAAGGAGTGTTCAAAAAAATTCCCCTTTATTACTTAACAGAGAAGTGAACACAAACAATGGATTTTTGTTCAAAATGGATTATCAGAACAAGGAAAGAGTTTGAAAGAACAGAAAAGAACAAAACTATGCAGCTGAGGGTGTTATTTTATCAGAAACTTATGAGAAAGAGTCCTTAATGACTGTTTGTCTATTAAGAACTTTTTAGCTGGTAATTGCTTAGAGAATGTTGAAGAAATGGCGATATTCGGGTACAAGAACTGGAGAATATGTTGTTGGTGCAGTTTCCTTCCCCGGGACTGTAATTTATGAAAAATTAAATTTTATTTTATTTATAAATTTTTTTAATTAAAACTTTTTTATAGAAAAGATTTGCATAGGCTTACGTATTGGCCTGACGATGGTGGGCTCCAATACTGGTGTAAGTCTTTTGTCGTTAAAGATTTCAAGAACAATTTATAGATCTAAAATAATTGTTCGTATTTTAGAGTTAATTAAACTTTGTGTTATTTTTGTTATATAATAATACAATCATCTGAAGAAAAAACAACAAAAAAACATTTAGAAAACAAAAAAAATGAAAAACAAAAATTTAACTTATCTTTGTGTTTGTTTTTCAATTTTCATGGTTTCAAACAATGCCATGCTCACGTGATCTCACATCTGAAAAATAACTAGAATTAGCATATATGAATATATGCTCACAATATATATATATATATATATATATATATATATATATATATATATATATATATATATATATATATATATATATATATATATATATATATATATATGTGTGTGTGTGTGTGTGTAATTTTTCTTAAAATTTCAGAATTGGGATCTGTATAATTTTAGGTATTGGTATCAGTCTAGTTGAAAGTTTTGGTATCAGTATTGGTAAAAATTTTGGTATCACTCCATCCCTTATATATATATATATATATATATATATATATATATATATATATATATATATATATATATATATATATATATATATATATATATATATATATATAATTTCTTAACTTGAATTTTTGACGCAGATACTTACTGATACTGATGCCTCACTCCATCCCTTATATATATATATATATATATATATATATATATATATATATATATATATATATATATATATATATATATATATATATATATATATATATATATATATATATATATATATATATTTTACGGGGGAGGAAAGTAGCGCTCCCGAAGCGATGAGATTACCCCCTGTTGGGTATACGGGGTGTTAAAGGTACTCCTATCTCATCCCGGTGCCCAATGGTTCGCTCCCTTTCGCGCTCGCCTTCTATCTACACGGAGTGGCTCTCCTTTACATACATAAAACATTTCTAACACATCTTACTCCAGGAAAGACCCCCTTCTACGGAAAGGAAACGCTTGTGGCACTTCGGTGCCGCAAGCTGGTCGGACTTGCGGTCATACTTCTTTGATTTCCCGTGGAATGATTATTGCTTCCGTGGGAGGGGTCCCTCTGAGTGTGCAGAACGCATTACCGAGGTGATTCTCTCTGGCATGGAGGCATACATTCCATATTCTTTCCCTTCTACTAAACCTAACAAACCTTGGTTTAACTCTGCTTGTTCTCGTGCTATCTGCCGCAGGGATGCTGCCTTCAGGGATTACCGTCGTCTTCAAACTCCAGAAACTCACGCTACTTATATTTCATCCCGGAATCGTGCAAAATCTATCCTTCGTAACACTAAAAACTCCTTTCTCCGTAGAAAATGCAATAATCTTTCTGGTTCCTCTTCTTCACGTTCTTTCTGGCATTTTGCAAAAAAATGTCAACTCTAACTTTGCTTCTTCCTCTTTCCCTCCTTTAATATCTTCCGACGGCACAACTGCTGTTTTACCTTCTTCTAAAGCTGAACTCTTTGCTCAAACTTTTGCCTCTAATTCAACCTTAGACGATTCCGGAGCTATTCCTCCTCCTTCAACCCCCTCTAACTCAATTATGCCTAAAATTAGAATTTCTTCTAAAGATGTCATTTCTGCTCTCTCTGAGCTTAATACTAAGAAGGCGTACGGTCCTGATGGTATTCCTCCTGTGGTTCTCAAAACTTGCGCTTCCGAGCTTGCACCCTTCCTCGGTAAACTATTTCGTATTTGTCTATCTACTTCAACCTTCCCTTCTTGCTGGAAACGTGCGCTCATTCAACCTGTGCCGAAGAAGGGGGACCCCTCTCAACCCTCCAACTACCGTCCTATTTCTTTGACCTCCGTTCTCTCTAAAGTTTTCGAATCTATCCTTAACAGGAAGATTTGGAAGCATCTCAATTCTTCTAATCTTATCTCTGATCGCCAGTATGGCTTTCGTAAGAAACGCTCTACAGGTGATCTTCTTTCCCTTCTCTCTGAATCTTGGTCCTCCGCTATTCGGCATTTCGGTGAATCTTTTGCTGTCTTGCTGGACATATCGAAAGCCTTCGATAGAGTCTGGCACAAAGCTTTGATTTCTAAACTTCCCTCTTTCGGTATCTATCCTTCTCTCTGTGATCTTCTCGCTAATTTCCTTTCTGGTCGTTCTATAGCAACTGTTGTAGACGGCCACCGTTCATCCTTTAAATCTATTAACAGTGGTGTTCCTCAGGGTTCTGTACTATCACCAACACTTTTTCTACTCTTCATTAATGACCTTCTCTCCATCACCTCATCTCCTATCCACTCCTATGCTGATGACTCCACCCTTCATTATTCCTTCCATTTTGAAAAACGTCCCACCCAACAGCAGTTGATAGACTCGAGAAGGGTAGCATTGGAGCAACTAACCTCTGATCTTTCCCGTATTTCAAATTGGGGCAGAGAAAACATGGTTGTTTTCAATGCCTCAAAAACTCAGTTCCTCCATCTCTCCACTCGACACAATCTTCCACACAACTATGATATCTTCTTCGAAAACACACAACTCAAGCCTTCATCTGTCCTTAATATTCTTGGTGTTTCTTTTTCTCGTGATCTTTCTTGGAAAGATCACATTACTTCTCTTTCTAAACAAGCTTCTAAGAGGTTGGGTGTTCTGAGGCGCCTTCAGAATTACTTCACGCCACCCCAGTTGCTTGCTCTGTATAGGGGTGTTGTTCGTCCCTGTATGGAGTATGCTTCGCACATCTGGGGTGGTTCCACACATACAGCTCTCTTAGAGAAGGTGGAGTCAAGGGCATTTCGTCTCATCAACTTTCCTGCTCTTACTAACTCTTCAATCTCTTTCTGCCCGTCGAATTGTTGCGTCACTCTCTCTTTACTATCGCTATTACAACAGACACTGCTCTTCTGAACTCTCTCATTGCATACCTCCTCCATTGAGAAGAGCTCGTGCGACACGCCTTTCTACACATTCTCATCCTTTCTCTGTCCAACTCTCCGACCCCCAGACTTAACCGCTATGCTCAGTCTTACATATACTCTACTGGTAAAATCTGGAACACACTCCCTTCATCTGTTTTCCCAACTTCCTTTGACTTGCATACTTTCAAACGCCGTGTGTCTGGACACGTCGGCCACCATCGACCATGATAATAGTTCTTTCCCAACTCCGGTGGAATTTGGTAGGCCTCTGGCCTTTGCCCACGGGAGGAGACAAAAAAAAATAAAATAAAAAAAAATATATATATATATATATATATATATATAATATATATATATATATATATATATATATATATATATATATATATATATATATATATATATATATATATATATTAAAAGCACTAAAAGCCATAATAAGGATAATTACTTAAGCTCTCTTGCAATTCGAAAGACCTACTGGGGATGTATCCTTCAGCTTTAATGAATTTGACAACGCTTTTGATGAACTCCTGTCTGCTTGATATCAGAGCTACTTGCCTCACCATGCCTGATGACTGAGTGGATGTTGGTCTGTTTGCTGAAATTGTTAAGAAAGCTATGGCTAGCTTTGAATGAGTCCTCCCTATTTGAAGTTCCTGGATTCTTCTGCAATAAATCTGCATAAATTTAACATGCCTTTGTTACATGGAACAGGCCTATGTTATTGTGCTTCATTATAGTCAAAGCACTCGAGCCACACAACAAGAAATGATCCACACTTTATAAGACAGATATAGAAAAGTCTTTTCTCATCTGCTTTATTAAACTGGACCTGATGAAGGCCCTACATTCCGGGACTTAAACATTGTCCTTATTATGGTTTTTTTGTTTTACGCAAAAACATGACATTTTACTGTTTATATATATATATATATATATATATATATATATAT
>SEYY01000352.1:37500-42675 GCA_009176605.1 Armadillidium nasatum
CTGTTAAGGATAGATTCGAAAACTTTAGAAAGAATGGAGGTTAAAGAAATGGGACGATAGTTAGAGGGTTGAGAGGGGTCCTCCTTCTTCGGCACAGGCTTAATGAGCGCTCGTTTCCAGCAAGAAAATAAGGTTAAAGTAGAAAGACATAGACAAAATAGTTTACCAAGGCAGGGTACAAGCTCGGAAGCACCGGTTTTGAAAACCACAGGAGGGATACCATCAGGAACGTACGCCTTCTTAGTGTTAAGCTCAGAGAGCAGAAATGACGTCTTTAGAAGAAATTATAATTTTAGGCATAAATGAGTTGGAGGGGATTGAAGGAGTAGGAACAGCTCCGGAATCGTCTAAGGTTGGATTAAAGGCAAAACGGCAATTGAACCGTCAGAAAGATACTAGAGGAGGGAAACAGGAAGAAGCAAAATTAGAGTTGACATTTTTTGCAAAATGCCAGAAAGAACGGGAGGAAGAGGAGCCAGAAAGATTACTGCATTTGCGACGGAGAGAAGAGTTTTTGGTACCACGAAGAATAAATTTTGCACGATTCCGGGATGAAATATAAGTTTCGTGTGTTTCTGGAGTTTGAAGACGACTGTAATCCCTGAAGGCAGCATCCCTGCGGCGGATGGAACGATAACAAGCAGAGTTAAACCAAGATTTGTTAGGTTTAGTAGAAGGGAAAGAATATGGAATGTATGCCTCCACGCCAGTTATGCGCTCTGCACATTCCGAGGTCCCTCTCACGGAAACAGTAATCATTCCAGGGAAAATATGAAAAGTACGACCGCAAGTCAGACCAGTTAGTGGCACCGAAATGCCAGAAACATCTCCTCGCCAAAGGCGGGGGCTGTTCTTGCGGAAGACTTGAAGAGACAGGACAAGATACGGAGATAAGAAGATGATCGGATGAACCCAGAGGAGGAAAGAGTTTAACAGTGTAAGGAGAATGATAAGAAATTAGGGAAAGATCTAGTATGTTGGGTTCATCACCAAGACAGTCAGGGATACGGGTAGGGAGATGCACCAACTGCTCAAGGTTGTCCTGGATAGAAAACTGGTAGGCGAGTTCACCAGCTGGATTATGAGAACTAGATGAAAGCCATTGGCGGTGGTGAAAATTGAAATCACCTAAAATGATGATTTCAGAGAATGGAGAAAAAGAAAGAATGTGTTCTATTTTGGAGTTAAGATAGTCGAATAATTTTGGATAGTCTGTAGAGTTAGGAGATAAGTAGACAGAACAAATGAATTTAGTTGTAGAGTTGCAAGAAAGTTTAAGCCATAAAGTAGAGAATTCAGAAGACTCCAAATTAGAGACACGAGAACAGACAACATCATTGCACATATATGCGCAATATCCGCCTTTGGCTGAAAATTGAGGATAGAGACAGTAGGAGGAATGAGAGTAGGGTTTGCTGTCAGAGCACTCAGACACCTAAGTTTCAGTTAAGAACAAGAGATAAGGTCTAGAAGAAGAGAGATGGTGTTCAACAAAGTGGAGATTAGAAAAAAGACCGCGAATGTTACAGAAATTAATGAAAACGAAGACCGTGCACCAGGACAAGTTGGCAACAGGTCTTGGTGGCGCCAACCCCATTACCGAAGGCCACCAACTCCCAAGTGGTGATGGGGAAATAAGTGGATGAGGGGCTATATTTGGAATCTGCCCCTCTTGGATTCTCTGAGGCAGATTTATGTTTCCCCATTTTGATCCATTTGATAGGTAATGTAAGTAAGCGTTTGTAAATTTGTAGGATACATGTGAAGAAGTAGGAAATTTGTGGGATCATAATCACTCCAATGTGAGTCAAGGGTATACTAGAGACCCTCTGAGAAGATGAAATGCGAAAAGGAACGAACCAAAGGGCAACTGAGTGAAATGGAATGGTCTAGCTCATCCTATCACACCGTGTGTTAATCCCAGTGGGAGGTACTTTCATCGTTTCGGACTCCGCTACGTCCTCCCCCTATAGAATATATATATATATATATATATATATATATATATATATATATATATATATATATATATATATATATATATATATATATATATATATATATATATATATATATATATATATATATATATATATATATATATATATATTATTTACCTATTGGTAAATCTGACCACAATCTAATTACTCTAAATTTTCAAGCTTTCTCTCCAACTGCTCCACCCTGCCCTAAGCGTATCTTCTGGCACTTTGATCGGGCTGACTGGGGGCTTTGCGTTGCTTCTACGCTAACTATTCCTGGAGTGACTGCTTTGTCTCTGCAGACGCTTCGGTCTCTGCTGATAAGGTGGGGGCCGTAATCGTTGATGGGATGAACAGGTTCATTCCTTCTTCAACAAAATCCATGGTTCGATCGTGCTTGTTCTCGCGCCATTCAGGCTAGAGACATCGCGTATCGAGAGTGGAAAAATTCTCCTTCTCCTATCACTCTAGCTAATTTTCATTCAGCTCGGAATCGTTGCAGGGATATTCTTCGACGAGCAAAGCAGACTTTCACCAAATGAAGGTGTGCTGAGCTCCTAAATTCTCCTACTGATAAATCTTTCTGGCCTCTTGCCAAAAACATCTCCAACAATTTCTGTAAATCTTCCTTTCCTCCTCTTATTCGCTCTGATGGTTCTGTTGCTAACACTCCAACTGAAAAGGCTAATCTCTTCGGCCTCCTATTCTCCTCTAATTCTACCCTGGATGACTCCGACAATTCTCCTCCTACTTCTTCTCCCCTCAGATGTCCCATGCCTTTGCCTGTGATTTCATTTGACCAGGTGCATGGGCTTCTGAAGTTTATGAACGTTAGGAAGGCAAGCGGCCCGGATGGCATTCCTCCCCGAGTTTTAAGGGAGTGCGCCTCTGAGCTGGCTCCGTCCCTCGTTCAACTTTTCTCTCTATGTCTCAATACTAGTACTTTCCCTCAGTGTTGGAAGCGCGCATTAGTCCAGCCCATTCCGAAGAAAGGTAGCCGCTCTGATCCTTCCAACTATCGCCCTATAGCTCTCACTTGTATTCTGTCTAAGATCTTTGAAACCCTTCTCAACTCTCACTTCTTAGATCATCTGGAATCTCATTCCCTTCTTTCTGATCATCAGCATGGCTTTCGACGTTCGAGGTCTACTGGTGATATACTTTCCTATCTCAGATCTATGGTCTTCTGCCCTTAGGGACCATGGGGAGACTTGCGTGGTGGCGCTTGACATATCTAAGGCGTTTGACCGGGTATGGCATGCGTCACTGCTTTCCAAGCTCCCCTCCTTTGGGTTTCCTCCTTCTCTTTGCTTACTTATGTCTAGTTTTCTTTCTAATCGTTTCTTTTCTGCTGTTGTTGATGGAGCGACTTCTTCTTCCTTTCCTGTCAATAGTGGTGTTCCTCAGGGCTCTGTCTTGTCTCCTACTCTATTCTTACTTTTCATTAATGATCTTCTTAGCTCCTCATCTAACCCTATACATTCATATGCTGATGACTCAACCCTCCATTCTTCTACTCATTTCAAATCTGCTCCTTCCTTTGCATCTAGAATTGCTTCTCGTCTTCATCTTTCCGATTCTATTCTTGCAGATCTGGACAGAATTTCCCGGTGGGGTCGTCTCAACCTTGTGAAATTCAACTCTTTAAAAACTCAACTTCTAGAAATCTCCCTCTCAAAGACACCTCCTAACTTTTCTATTTCTTTCGATGGTTCTCCCATCTCTCCTGTTGATAATATAAACATCCTTGGCCTTCACATAAACAAAAAAATGTCTTGGAAACCTCATATCACAATGGTTGCTAAGGCGGCTTCAAAGAAGCTGGGAGTTCTGTTTAGACTGCGAGAATTTTTTTCTTCCTCGCAGTTACTCCAATTATACAAGGGTCTCATCCACCCTTGTATGGAGTACTGCTCTCATATCTGGGGTGGCTCAGGTTTCACCCGTCTTTTGGATAGGGTTGAGTCAAAGGCTAAAAGACTTATAAACTGTCCCGCTCTTTCTAATTCTCTTGACTCTTTTTCTTTGCGACGTGATGTTGGTGCCTTGTCTCTTTTCTATAGGTACTACAGCGGCAAATGCTCGAGGGAACTATCCACCCGCGTACCTCCACCTTTACGGCGTCCTCGCAGCACAAGGGGTGCAATGTCCGCGCATGAATTTTGCGTGGACATAGGCAACTCCAGGCTTGTCCGCTGTGGTGCCTCTTTCTTTCCTGCCACCTCTGTTTTGTGGAACTCTCTTCCATCTTCTGTATTTCCCTCTGCATTTAATCTCAATTTCTTTAAAGCCCGCGTCTGCGCTCACCTAAGAGAATTTGCGTTAGGTGGGTTCTGTAAGGGTGGTTTTCATATTTTGGTTTTGTGCTCTTTTGCTTTTATTTTTATTCTTTTAACACCCCCTCCTTGAATAGGGCTTTGCCCGTGAGTGGTGGTGAAGTGTAAAAAATATATATATATATATATATATATATATATATATAATATATATATATATATATATATATATATATATATATATATATATTATATATATATATATATATATATATATATTGACTTTCTTTATATATTGCCAGGTTGAACAATCAATTGAAGATATGGAAATGAGTTTGAGGAAAGCTGTTGCAAAAGAACTTAAGAAAGTTAACACTTATGAACTAAAAATATTGTTGTGCTTATATAACAGTCAAAGGTAATACTATTTCCATATATATATATATATATATTATATATATATATATATATATTATATATATATATATATATATATATATATATATATATATATATATATTTATTTTTTTATTTATTTTCATTCCGGTGGGCAAAGGCCAGAGGCCTACCAAAAATCCACCGGAGTTGGGGAGAAAGACGGAAGCCTGGTCAAATTAAAGGCCGACGTGACCTGATACACGACGTTTAAAGGTGTGTAAGTCATAGGAAGTTGGAAAAATAGAAGAAGGGAGTGTGTTCCAGACTTTACCAGTAGAGTACATGTAGGACAGAGCATAGCGGTTAAGTCTGGGGTCAGAGAGTTGGACAGAGAAAGGATGAGACTGTGTAGAAAGACGAGTCGCACGAGCCCTTCTCAGTGGAGGAGGTATGCAACGAGAGAGTTCAGAAGAGCAGTGTCCATTGTAATAGCGATAGTATAGAGAGAGTGACGCAACAATTCGACGAGTAGAAAGAGA
>SEYY01000352.1:42775-47775 GCA_009176605.1 Armadillidium nasatum
AATGTACGCCTCCATGCCAGAGAATCACCTCGGTTATACGCTCTCCACACTCAGAGGGACCCCTCCCACGAAAGCAGTAATCATTCCATGGGAAATCAGTGAAGTACAACCGCAAGTCATACCAGTTAGCAGCACCAAAGTGCCAGTAACATCTCTTCATCGAAAGCGAGTGCCGTTATTGCGGAAGACTTTAATAGACAGAATAAGATAAGGATATAAGAAGGTGATCGGATGAACCCAGAGGAGGAAAAATTTTAACAGTATATGAGGTTAAGAAAAGATCAAGTATATTGGGTTCATCACCAATATGGTCAGGGATACGGGTTGGGAGATACATCAACTGCTCAAGGTTATTCTGGATAGAAAAATCGAAGATGAGTTCACCGGCTGGATCATGTGAACTAGATGAAAGCCATTGGCAGTGTTGAGCATTGAAATCACCTAATATGATGGTTTCGGCGAAAGGAGAAGAAGAGAGAATGTGCTCTATTTTGGTGTTTAAATAGTAAAAGAATTTTTTATAGTCAGTAGAATTAGGAGATATATAAACAGAACAAATAAATTTCGTAGTAGAATTGAAAAATAGTTTAAGCCATAAAGTTGAGAATCAGTAGACTCCAAATTAGAGACACGAGAGCAAATAACATTGTTGCGAACAAATGCGCAACATCCGCCTTTGACTGCAAATTAAGGATAGAGACAGTAGGGGGTAACAGAATAAGGTTAGCTGTCAGCACACTCATACATTTGAGATTCTGTTAGGAAAAATAGATGAGGCTTAGAAGAAGAGAGATGGTGTTCGACAAAGGGGGAATTAGGAAAAAGATCGCGAATGTTGCAGAAATTAATAATAAAAAAAAGAACACCGTGTGCCGGGGCAAGCCGAACTCGGGGTCGTGGCGGCACCATCCCCATCATCGGAGGCCGCAAACTCTCAAGTGATGATTGGGTGAGGAGTGAATGAAGGGCATTCTTTGGATGCCGCCCCTCGAAGCATCTTTGAGGCTGCTTTTCATTTTTTTTTTCTTTTTAAAGAAAGGCAACGTACAAGTAAGGCTTGTAAATTTGTTGGAACATCAGAAGGCAGTCGGGGGAAGGAGAAGTGGGAGCATAAACACTCCAATATGAGGCGAGGGTGCACCAGAGACCCTCTGAGAAGGTGAAACGCGAAAAGGAACGAACCAAAGGGTAACGGAGTGAAACGGATTTGTCTAGACCATACTGTCACTCCCCGGGTTATGCCTAATGGAAGGTACTTGCATCGCTTTGGAAGGAGCTACGTTCTCCCCTATATATATATATATATATATATATATATATATATATATATATATATATATATATATATATATATATATATATATATATATATATATATATATATATATATATATATATATATCATCATGTACTTTGATCAGTCCCCCCATCACTTTCTTTCCCTCCATTACTCTCTTCTTTATTTCCTCTTCCATCCCCCCTTTTCCCTCCATCAGCGTTCCCAGATGTTTAAACTCTTCTACCTCCTCAAATTTCTCTCCCCCCTACCTCGACACCCTCCTATTCCTCCCCTCTTACTGCCTCATCCTTGCCCCCAATCCTCATCACTTTACTTTTTGTTGAGTTACACTCAATCCCTTCAATGAACATTCCCTCACAAACTCCTTCATCAACATTCTCAGCTTCTCCCCAGATTCTCAAACTAGTACCCTTCCCTCTTCATCCCCCTAACAACACCATCCATTAACACATTAAACAACCACAGAGACATAACACACCCCTGCCACAGTCTAACTCCCACGTTAAACCATTCGGCACCCTCCTCACCCTCACCCTCGCTCTACAGTTCTCATTAAATGATTTAATTTCATTCAAAAAGCTACCTCTCACTCCCCCTTCCCTTAGTACCTCAAACAACTTCCACCTACAAACTCTATCATACGCCTTCTCCAAATCTGTAAAGCATACATACCCCATTCTATCTTTCTCAGGCAATTTCTCACCAATCATTCTCAGTGTAAAACAACCTGATCCACACATTCCCTACCCACTCTAATATATATATATATATATATATATATATATATATATATATATATATATATATATATATATATATATATATATATATATATATATATATATATATATATATATATACAGTGGAACTCCATTATTCGTCCCCTCCAGTATTCGTCTTTTCCGATATTCGCCCTGTAATTTTTTTCCGATATTCGTCGAAAAATCAATATTCGTCCTACCTACGAAAGCCTATAACCTTAAAAATAAAAACTCTTAATAACAATCATTGTTTTTCTCATCCAAAATCTAAATTTCTTTTTAAAATTTTATGTGTTTAGCGTTTATGTAGGCCTACACAGTGCGTATTACGTATTATTTATGGCAGTTCGCTGTTTAATATGTACTGTAGTTAAATTGTACAGTGTTTGAAATGATTTCGGAGATCGATTCTAGATTGAAAATTTTTTTTTTTGTTAAAGAATAGATAGGCAAAATTTCGAGGCTGGGAACGAATTAATCCATTTTTAGTTAATTCCTATGGGAAAAAATTATTCGATATTCGTCTTTTTCGATATTCGTCATCCCCTCAGGAACGGATTAATGACGAATAGTGGAGTTCCACTGTATATATATATATATATATATATATATATATATATATATATATATATATATATATATATATATATATATATATATATATATATATATATATATAATATATATATATATTATACTCTGGTGGGCAAAAGCCAGATGCCTACTAATTTCCACAGTTGGGGAAATACTAGATATTGCCCTTGTGTATGATCTATTTTCTTCATTAATTTCTGTAATATTTGCAGTGTTCAATACAATTTCCATTTTGTTGAAAACCACCTCTCTTCTTTTAGACCTAACCTCTTATTCTTGACAGAAACTCAGTTGCTTGAGCATTCTGATAGCAGACAATTTTCTGTTTCCTCTTACTGTCACTATCTTCAGTTTTCAGCCAAAGGAGGTTGCTATGCATATATGCTATCTATGACTTTGTTTACTCTTGTATCTAATATGGAGGCTTCTGAATTTTCCACCTTGTGACAAACTCTCTTGCCATTCTACTTCTAAATTCATTTGTTCTGTTTATTTATCTCCTAATTTATTGACTGTCCTAAGTTCTAAGACTATCTAAACTCCAAAACAGACAACATTCTCCCTTCTTCTTTCTCAGAAATTATCATATTAGGTGATTTCAATGTTCACCACTGCCAATGACTTTCTTCTAGTTTTCATGAATGTTCATTTCAAAATGTTCATCTAAAACAACCTTGAGTAGAGGTTGTAGCTCCATACTAGTATCCCTGATCTTGAAAATAAACCCAGCTTTCTAGACCTTTTTTTAAATTTGTAATCCTTCTCCTTATACTGTCAAACTGTAACCTCCTCTGGGTTCTTCCGATTACTTTCTTATCTATCTATCCTCTTTTATCTTTTCAAGTTTTCAGCAAGAAAACCCCCGCATATTTTGAGGAAACGTTTGGGACATTTTGGTGCCTCAAGCTGATTGGGCTTTCAGTTGTACTTCTTTGATTTCCTGTGGAATGATTATTATTTTTGTAGGAATGGTCACTATGCTTGTGCAGAGCACGTTACCGAGGTGATTCACTGTGGCATGGATACTTCATTATATAATCTTTCACTTCTACTAAACCTTACAAACTTTGGTTTAGTTCTGCTTATTCTCATGCTATTTGCTGCAGTGATTCTGCTTTCAGGAATTACCATTCTTTTCATACTTGAGAAAACCTTGCAATTTATATTTCATCTCGAAAGTGTGCAAAATCTGTTCTTGTCTTTGTAACAAAAAAACTCATTTCTCAATTTAAAATGCAAGAATTTTTCTGGCTCCTATTCTTCTCTTTCAGGCAGTTTGCAAAAAATGTTAACTCAGACTTTGCCTGTTCTGGCTCTTTCCCTCCACCAGAGAATATATATATATATATATATATATATATATATATATATATATATATATATATATATATATATATATATATATATATATATATATATATATATATATATATATATATATATATATATATATATATATATATATATATATATATATATATAATCTTTTAATACTTCAATTGACAATTAATCTCACTTCCCTAAAGGGTAGATCCTTTTTGCCTCTTATCTTTGACTTGAAATGAAATAATTAATTCAAAGATTTATTTGAAGATTAGTGTCTCTTTTCCCTTATCTAGGCAGACTACTCCTCATCTCAATAACTGTACTGAAAAGCTAGCTGACAAATCCAGGTTCCCCACACTCACCTTAATAGTCTATTGATATTTTGACTGAAAACATTTACTTTTTACCCTATGCCTAGATAATTGACTAAGTAAAAAACAACGACATTCTACTCCTCTTAAAATTAAATTATTTACATAATACCAAAAAAGGGATGGGTAAGCCTGGAAGAATTAAAAAAAACACATTAATTATTTGTTAATCACTATGAGAACCTATTTTCAAAGAAGCACTTATCTTTCATTTATCATTCTTTTTCTTCTTCTCCTTTTTATCTCTCATTTTTCTTTTAACACATCTGCAATATAAACATAAAAAATCATATCATATATATATATATATATATATATATATATATATATATATATATATATATATATATATATATATATATATATATATATATATATATATATATATATAATATATACAGTGGAACTCCACTATTCGTCATTAATCCGTTCCTGAGGGGATGACGAATATCGAAAAAGACGAATATCGAATAATTTTTCCCATAGGAATTAACTAAAAATGGATTAATTCGTTCCCAGCCTCGAATTTTGCCTATCTATTCTTTAACAAAAAAAAAAAATTTCAATCTAGAATCGATCTCCGAAATCATTTCAAACACTGTACAATTTAACTACAGTACATATTAAACAGCGTACTGCCATAAATAA
>SEYY01000352.1:52775-70275 GCA_009176605.1 Armadillidium nasatum
TTTTAAGTTAATTTTAAAAGCTTAATTACTTTAATAAAAATTTTATTCACCATTTACCTTAATTAAATTCTTGCATGTTTTAGTATATTGTTTACAATAATTTAGAAATTAGGAATGTAACTCACTGTTATAATTTTACATGTTAATGACTACGATTTAATTTGTGTGCGTGTGTGTGTGAATTCCACAAGTGTTTTGATAAAATTAATATTTCACTTGTTACAAAGAGGAAAGGAAAGGATATTATGACTCAGCTTTCATTTGTTACAGTTTTATACTGAAAATGTATTTTGAATTAAATCAAAATCAAGGCCAATTAAATTATGTTTATTGGCTACTATAAAAATTCTTCAATGTAGTAGAGAAACTTAAATCTGAAGATAAAAATAAAGGTAAAAACAGGAATTTTGTTGCTAATAAAAATGTTAATGTTGGAATACACTTTTTTCATAAGTAAGGCATGATAATTTAATAGTATGTACCAGTTTCGTGAAATAGTTTTGATTTCTAACACTCATCTCATCATTTAAATACTAACTAACTATTATAAGAGTTACCTTAGTTATGATAATTATTTTTTGTTAGTTTTGTAAGGAATTGACTGTTTTAAGTTGTTTTTTTTATATGTATCATTCTTATTACATTCCTATAAAATATTTTGCATAATAAGAAAATTTCATCGTGTTTTTTAAATTGATACATTATAAGAATTTTTAACACTATTATTTTTATTATTTATTAACAATAATGTTAATATTTTAGAATTGTAAATTCTAAATTGTACCTTCAGTGATAAATAACATAGGTTAGTTGTTGGTGGGGAGAGTTACATCCAGAAGTAGGTTGAGGAAGGAAGGTGGTATTTGAAGTCTTCAATGTTAGGAATGTATTCAAGTTGAATGCAGGAGTATGGAAATGGTATATTGGTTGAGGGGGGGGAGGAACTTATTTTTAAATTTTAACAGCTGATAAAACTTGTTAATAATTGGGATCACAGCAGTATTGATAGCTGTTTGAATTTCCACAGAGAATCTACCTATTGTAGAGTTGATCGTTTGAAGGAGTATGGAAGGGGAGAGTGGATGTTGGGTAGAAATCGGAAATCTTCCTGCAGTAATCACCAATTCTAAGAGTATTAAATTTGGAAGTGATGAGACTTTGTTTGACATATATTGGGAGTTTCATATTAGTCAGCCAGATTTGGAAAGTAGGGTTCGTTATGTCAAGGGTATTGGTATTCTGTATTTCTCTAAAAAATTTCATAAAGTTTCCAGATATAGGCTGTTAGTTACTTTTTCAAAATCTGCAAAAGTTAAGTACATGACCTCTTCCACTCGTTATACTACTATATGAGGTTTCTTAATATAAATTTCCAATCTGTACAGCCTTTCCCTTTTTAAAACTTGAGTGTTCTTTCTTTAATATTTCATCTCTATTTTTCTTTATTCATTATTTTAGTGAATATTTCCCTGGAATAATAACTTTATTCCCCTCCAATTACCACATTTTGTAACATTTCCCTTTTTCTGTAGCGGTGTTTTCTTTTCTTTTCTCTTTTCTTCAGGTATTATTTCTTTTTTCCACATTAGTTTGAAAAGATGTTCTATCTTTTAAAATATGCTCTCCAAACCCTCATTCAGAATCTATTTTTATTTCATTCATGCCTCCCACTCTTCCTTTCTTCATTAATTTAATTGCTTCAACAATTTCCTTTCTTGTTGGTGAGTTCCCATCACTCTATATCCCCCTTGTGTTCTCTCCAATATCAGCCTCATCTGCCACCTCCTCTGGCTTTCTTCTGTTCAAAACTTCAACAAAATGTTACTTTCATCTTTCTAAAACCTTTTTGCCTTCCTGAATCATCACTCCATCTCTAAAATTAGTGTTTCCTATTTTTTTCCTTCCCATTAGGTTTTTTGTTATTTTTTATATTTTACTCATCTCTCCATTTTCTGCTGTTCTCTGTGCTTCAACTATTTGCTCATAGTTTATTTTTATCCCGCCTCACCTGTCTTATTTCTCTCTTCACTGCTCTATATTTTGTTTCTAGTTTTTCTTTAATTTTTTTGAATCTTATATTCAGGATGGTGCCATATATTTTCTCTTTTTCCCTGATTAGTAAAGTTTTATCTGTTATCCATTGTATTTTTTTTTTCTTTTAATTTTTTCCTTTAGCACAACTTTGCTTGCACCTTTAATTGTTTTTAGTTAGCCTTTCCAATTTCTTTTGATTTGTTCAATGCTGTTCCCACCTGCATATTCTCCCTCCTCCCCTTCACTGTTATCATCCAATGCAGTAAATCTATTTTTAACTATATTAAGTTTTTTTGATTTCTGGTTTCTTTAACTTCAATATCTACATTCCATTCTAAACAATGGATTTTCCTTTCTTGCTTCAAGTTTGAGTTTTACCTTCATCTTACTAAATTATAATTACTACTCGCATCTGCTCCTCTTATTAACCTTTCATCCACCATCAGACTCTTTTATTTTGTGTTTATCATTATGTAATCCATTTGATTTTTTTTTGTCCCACTATCTGGTGATTCATGTTTTATGTATCATTTTCTTGTTCAATTAGAATTCTATTAATAATTTTTTCATTCTCATTCCGTGTTCGACATCCTTGCTTTCCCATAATTGTCTCCAAATCTTTGTTTTTCCTTCTTACTTTTGCTTTCATGTCCCCTATTATAATCTTAACATCTTGCTTTTTGCTTTATTCCCTCAAGCCATTGATTAACCTCCTCCTTTACCTCTATTTTTTCTTGCTCTGTTGGTGCATATGACACTATTATCATAAGTTCTTGTAATAGCGTTCTAAATTTTCATTACTTTTTATTTCACAGATCTCTTTTCATCTATTTTCCCACAATCCCATAAGGTCATATCCTCCATCTTCAAATATTCTTTCCACCTCCACCAGCCTACCAACCTGATGTAACGTTCTCATATTCCATAGTCTAATTTTTAATTCTTTCTTTGAGGAAAGAGGTCCTTTCTTCTATCTTCCAATTTCCTTCTAACCTCACATTCCCCTGAAGTAGGATCAAGCCAGTCCTCCACCCTGTTCAATATTTATTTCATCCATTCCATTTCTAGATTCAACTGCATGGTTTCAGATTACTCCAGATGCTACAACCATTTCTTTTTTTTTTTTTTTTTTTTTTTTTTTTACATTGATGGGAAGTTACTCAATCGAACAACTCTCCTCATTTACCTAGGCTTAGGATTGGCACTATTTCCCTTAAAGAGGGACCCTATGGGTGGGTTAAAGCAAAATCACTTGATTTTAAAATTTTTACATATCATTTTTGAGTTAAATTGGTTAGGCCCTTCTTGTTGACTTATTCCAAAATTGTAAGTTTATTGTATATTGTGTAATCCTCTGATTGTTGGTTGTCATTCTTAAAAAAATCACATTATCATCATAAAATCATATTCCTTAATTTGACTTCAAAATATTAAGGTAAAATAAATAATTCTTCATTATAAATGTATATTTTTTTATAACATTAATCTCCAACCAAAAAACATCACACAACACACATATATATATATATATATATATATATATATATATATATATATATATATATATATATATATATATATATATATATATATATATATATATATATATATATATATATATATATATATATATATATATATATATATATATATATATATATATAGTGTGGCACAGACTTATAGGGGGATAATTTCAAAGTTATAAAAATTCCTCTAGAATTGTTCGAAATAATGTAAAAGTGATTATAAAAAAATTATTTAAATTGAGAATTATTTAAAGATTGCTCACTTTTTTTTTTTTAAAAAAAAAAATAAAAAAAAAAAAAAAAAAAAAAAAAAAAAAAAAAAAAAAAAAAAAAAAAAAAATAATATATTATATATATATATATATATATATATATATATATATATATATATATATATATATATATATATATATATATATATATATATATATATATATATATATATATATATATATATATATATATATATATACCAACATTGATTTGCGTTAGTCGGGATTGGATGGGTTTTTCTCTCATTTTTTTATTTCTGACCCCTCTTTGAAAAGGGCTTGGTCCGTGAGCGGTGGTAATCTGAAAAAAAAAAAAAGTTAAAATAAATATTAGTATTTGAATCTGTGATGAGTCGAATTAACTAAACAACTTTGACATTGTGTATGTAAATATAAAGATAATTTTACTTGCTTTTCAGAGTTTGTGATGTTTTATTCATTTCTGTTTGTTAGTTTGTAAGTCCTTCCAGTCACAGTAATTGGATCAGCAACTGTCATATCTGTATAAGATACTATTAAAATATCTCTTTTAGATGAATAGTGGAATGAAGCAGAAGGGCCATTAGGTATTAAAAAATTAAGTTTTACATCTAGTGTGTCTGAATATATCTCGAGGACACATGCCATCCACCATTTATCGTCATAGATTGCTGTTACAAATTTCTTGACATCTTCAAATTTAATGTCTAGCTTTTTTTGTAATCCTTACTATTTTTGATCTTATACTGATGCTTGAAACTGTTCTTACTTCCATTTGACTATTCTTTTATCCATTGATCAGTTGTTGAGTAAATAAGAATGTTTCGGGAATGTTGTCTCTTCCAAAAACAAATAACTGTGTCGTGTCATAATTTGGTTGTTATAAGGGCACTGTAGACTTGCCTTTGCAGCTAGTCCCTTCACAGTACCACCGAGACCATCGCATGGTCCTTTTTCCCTGGCATAATTCTGTTAACTTCTTCACTTTTATAAAAATTAAAAACTTTCTCTTCAATGTTTTTTTGAAAATCTGCTTTCTCTTTTATTTGGCACTGACAGAATCCCTTGCTGTAACACAAGGTTTTTAGCTTGTTTTGCCATATAGTTTGTAACATGAAATTCTTCTTCAATTCTCTTAATACTCCAGCTCTTTCGCAGGATTGTCAAAATCTGTATGTTTTCAGATCTCTTTTAAGTAAGTCCAAATTTTTCTTTTAACTTTGAAATTATATCTGAGTCATCAAAATTCATTTTATTTCTGATGTGGATGCTTCTTCAATTTGACAATCTGGTGATATTATTTTCATTTTCTTTACAAAAACATTTTTTTTTCTTTTGTCAGTTTTCTGTTGTCCATACTCAGGTTTATGTTTGATGAGATTTTGTTTAACTGGTGATTCACCAATAACTGTCAGAGATTTATTAAGTGTATCCTGGTCAGTTTCTGGAGAAACAAACTCTTCCTCTAGATTTGAATGTGATTGGGTTCTCAGAAGACACAGATGCATTATCTGATGAACTTCTGTGTTGATGTATTTGTTTTTTACTTTCGACACATAACTCAAATTCTTTGACCACAAATGATTCCTGATTTAGGAAATTTTTCAGCAAATTCCATGGTAATTCTCTTGAGACCTTTTCTAACATTAGTTTTATGCATCTTGAAAGGGTCACAACTGATGTTCCTCAATCGCAATTTTGCTGGAGAATCCATATTTTATTTAAAATGATTAAATTTGAATATACAATAGATTAATTAATGTAAACTTCTGAAATAAAAGAATATATATATATATATATATATATATATATATATATATATATATATATATATATATATATATATATATATATATATATATATATATATATATATATATATATATATATATATATATATATATATATATATATATATGATGTGTATATCATCTTTATCGGTGGTGTAGAAGCTGAAATAAATATTTAACCTCAAAGTTTACCTCCAATTCTTAAAAATGAACTTTTTGTCAAAGGACACACATAGTTGAGAGCAAAATAGGAAACTACAACCAACTTGGCATTGTTGTTATCCCCACATAATAAAAGACAATTTTGAAATTATCCATAGGTATGCATTTGAAGAAGCTTTAACAGCAAACATATTAAAAGGACTTGTGAAAGATAATATGTATATTAAGAGTCGCCCAAACAGTGGTTAATGTTATTGGATCTAATTAATAAAAATATGTTCACGGAGGTTCAGTGAACTTATTATTTCATAATGTATGCTAAAAGTGTTCAATTATGCCTGAAGTTTCATACTAAATGAAATTTAATAAATCTGTAGTTCATAGTTTTATTTGCTTTTTGGAATGTCATTATTTAGTTATATGGTCATGCTTTATTTTTTTTTTTTTTTTTTTTTTTAATTTTTTTTAAGACACTTGTTCTGAACCATCAATCAGTTCCAAATTTCTCCTTTATTTTGCATTTTTATTGTTTTTACCATATGTAAATTCTACTATACATTTTTGGTAATGATAATTAATAAATTAAATTAAACTTAAAATTTGTTGATTATAATGTATCATAAATTAATAATTTGTTTTCTTTTTAGGGTAATTTTTATTATCAAGTTTCATGGCATGGATATGAATCAGATGATGATACGTATGAACCAGCAGATCATCTTGATGGGTGTGATGAGGCTCTCACTGATTTCTTTTACCGCAGGCTAAAAGAAAGGGAAAAAATAAAATCTGTTGATGAGTATGTTCTGGAATATATATATATATATATATATTATATATATATATATATATATATATATATATATATATATATATATATATATATATATATATATATATATATATATATATATATATATATATATATATATATATATATATATATATACCAAGTATTATCATTTGAAATTAATTTAAAGGTTAGATGTTTGCACTGGCAACAATAAGGAACCATTCTTAATTCAACTATTAGGCTCTCAAACTTTGCATGCCCCTTGTGGTGTGAAAAATTTGGAACAAGTTAAAGACTCCTTAATTAACTCCGGCATAACTGAACTCTGTTTACCTGTCTGCTCCAACAACACTGATCTGGTGATTATGTCCACCTGCTCATGAGATTTTGCAGAATAAAGTAAATTTGAGTACTCTGCTGGGAAAAGGTGTAACTTTAAAACCTAGAAAATCTTCATCTATGTCTTTCAATTCCTTAGCATCAAAAAAATCTCTCGCCCTCATATTTCTCGTTCTTCCTCGCGATCTACCTCATCAGAAGAAAGACTATTGCACATCATGTTCACCATCTCCAACAGCAACACTGTGAATGAGCAGTTTTTCAAAAGATACTTTGGAATATCTAACAATGGACGTAACTGAGAATAATGAGCAGCAAAGGATTTATTTTATTGAGATATAGTATAATGCGAGAGAATGTAAAACAAGGTATTAGAATGTACTTGAAGAATCACGAAAGGAACAGGGTAATGAATCTTGAATTTGTTTGTGACAAGATCACTCAGAGAAGTCTTATAAACTACTCTATCCGCCTTTTTATTTGGAGTGAATTTAGATGTAAGGTTACCTCCAATATTTTTGCAAATAAGGATTTCTTGTGAAAGAATACCAATTTTTAATGAGAATATCACTAGGGATCACATTGATAGTAGAACGTCAAGTGTTGATATAAAGAATAATAGCCTGTGGCAACTTCTCATACTTCAATACAGAATTATCCTGAGCTAACAAACAATGTTTATAACAAAGTACAATGGACTCTTTCAGTCGCTCATTATATTGAAACACATGACTCAAAATGACTACATTAGAAATCCCCAATTTCTCCAATACTTTTTTTAAATGATTCCCCCATAAATTCAAAACCCTGATCACAAAACAGACTGTCAGAAAAAGGAAAAAAGCAAAATTTATACCTAAAGGCATTTGCCACAGACATCCTAGTTTTATTTGTGGCCACAAGACTATTTTTGATTTCTATGAGCTTGGGGCAATTGCAACAAATGTACCGCAAGTAACTAAAATGGGTAGGAAAAGAATATTTTTAGAAATGGTATTTAACACTATTACAAGCAGCCTTATTCTGCTGGCAATGTGGAAATGACTGGCATATATCAGACACTTTGGTTCCATAATTCATCATAAATTAAGGAGATTACCTTATTCCTTCTCAAATTCTCATATTTGTAATGAAATTGGGAAGTTATAGTAATGATATGATAAAAACGGACATAATATTTTCCTATTTTAACTTTTAATAATAAGAATATTATTTACCAAGTAAATATTATTCCTTACAGATTTATAGGAGCTAAATGATTAATCCTAGTTAAAAATAGGGGTTTGACCACAAATAATTCAAGAATTTTTTTTTTTAATAGTGGATCATTTTTCTGTTTAATGGAAATTAACTTTACTATTTATAGATGAATTAGACAGAGGAAGAAGAGTTTGCCTATCATCTAATATTGGATATTATTGATTTTAGCTAATTTTATTGGGACTTCACTTTTGTCCTGGACAAAGGAATCTGTTAATTTCTAATAGCTAACCAGACAAGAGATTATAATGAACCTCTTTTAAACATTTTAAAATAGCATACCCTTTAAATTCAGCACCATAAGCTATGGAAATTTCTGTTGTATGCATACACTTTACATTTTAATTGCAAACTTCAGGAATTGACAGTTGTCCAGGGTGTTTTACTAACTTTAGTGTTTTTAATACATGTCAACCCTGTAATTGATATTTGCGAAGATCCTTTGACATTTTTTCTACAACTTTTGAATATTCATCGATATGGGTATTCTCATATTCCTCCTGGCACAGGGGCAAGCATCTGAAATACAAATCTCCTCCTCCAGATACCATCATCTTTGTAAAACCAGTTGCAATTTTAGACTGTACATCTGAGCATACCTCCAATTCAGATTTCAATCCAATTTTAAATATTTTACTCCAGACATGTTAATGAAATCAGTAAGGTTTGATAAAGGAAAAGCGTCACTCTTGGTGTAATAGTTGAAAGTTAGGTACTCAACACAAATGTAATGTACTATCCTTTCTCACAGGAACTAGGGATCTAAATATGGAAATTTACTCTTTCAAATGTTATTTCTATCTTCCACCTCCCAGAATTGCTTTTAGATATCCTGAGCAAGTGACACTTGAAAATGATGCAAATGACACCTAGATGAGTTGATTTTTAGTCAGTTCGATGTTGTATTGCAAATTTATAGCAAGACCTACATCCTCATTCCCAGTACTCAGCAAGCAGAGAATAATATTTTTGTAAGAGATATATTAATTTGTTCTGTGAATCATCTAATGGAATTCTTCGAATCTCCTCTCTCAAGTCCAATACACTTCACTGTCTGCTCTCCAACAACTAAATCCATGAACTGGTGCTTCTGCCGAAGAGAATATTGGTAAAGTCTAGTGATGGGACAATGCCAAAAAATATTTTGATTCCGATGCTGATGCTGATTCTCTCACTACTGTGAAAGAATAAAAATATACTTTTTAAAAGACCTGTAATATAATTCAGTTTTTATATTAGACAATTCCATAAAATGAAGATTACTGAAATACAGTACATACCTTAGTTCAAACACTTCTTTTCTATTTAGTACATTTTATGAAACTATAATTATCATTTATTTTAATATTATAAAGTACTATCGCAAATGAAATCGGAAAAAAATTAATAAACAGTAAAGACTAAAACTTCATTTTATTGAAAGAATGTAAGAGTAACATGTTTCCTTTTTTAAAAAACTGAAAATTTAATATTTATGAATAACCATTAACCACAATATATATATATATATATATATATATATATATATATATATATATATATATATATATATATATATATATATATATATATATATATATATATATATATATATATATATATATATATATATATACTTATACTATTTTTATATCAATCGTATCCCTAAAATAAAGAGACGGAAATCAGTTTAAAAATACGTGAACGCCGAATTAAAACATTAAAAAGATAAGACACTAAAAAACAAGAATATTAAGTAAAAAAAAGTTAATTATAGATTAAAATTCGCGAGCTTTCGATCTCAAACATCCGGAGATCCTCCTCAAGCAAGATAATTAACAAAAGTAAAAGAGAAAGCAAGTTAGGCGATATAAAAGACGAAAGTACGTACTTAAGGATTTAATGAATGAAAAGCGCGCACCAAAAACAGCAAACACACAAACGAACACACCAGCAATTTGTAAAAAAAAAAAAAAACTTTTAAGAAGAAAAACAATATGAAAACAAAAATAATAAAATAATAATAATAACAAAATAATAATAATAACAACAATAGCAATAACAAAAATAATAATAACAATAATAATAATGAAAACAATAACAATAATAATAATGATAATAAAAATAATAATAATAATAATAAAAAAATTTTTCTCAATTGCAACCTTTTAAAATCTTTGAGAAAAAAGGATCCATGAGTAAAAAGCTATTAAGGATGTTGTCCACATTAAAACCCCCCAAATAAGAATTAAAATTGGGAACATTTTTAATGAGAAAAGCTTCTACAAGTCTTCTATGTCGTACATGATTACTAGCAAATAAAAGTTTGTGTGCATTAGTATCAATGAAATGATTATGATCAATTCTATGTTTATGGAGAGCCGAGTTTAGATCACCCACCTCTAAACTGTACCTATGTTGATATATTCTTCTATTTAAGTTGTCTGTTTCCCCTATGTATTTTTTATTGCAATGTGAATTTTATTATTATTATCATTATTATTATTGTTATTATTGTTATTGTTTTCATTATTATTATTGTTATTATTATTTTTGTTATTGCTATTGTTGTTATTATTATTATTTTTGTTATTATTATTAATTTATTATTTTTGTTTTCATATTGTTTTTCTTCTTAAAAGTTTTTTTTTTTTCTTTTTACAAATTGCTGGTGTGTTCGTTTGTGTGTTTTCTGTTTTTGGTGCGCGCTTTTCATTCATTAAATCCTTAAGTACGTACTTTCGTCTTTTATATCGCCTAACTTGCTTTCTCTTTTACTTTTGTTAATTATCTTGCTTGAGGAGGATCTCCGGATGTTTGAGATCGAAAGCTCGCGAATTTTAATCTATAATTAACTTGTTTTTTACTTAATATTCTTGTTTTTTAGTGTCTTATCTTTTTAATGTTTTAATTCGGCGTTCACGTATTTTTAAACTGATTTCCGTCTCTTTATTTTAGGGATACGATTGATATAAAAATTTGTTAGTGGTAGTTTTAAGTAAATATAATATATATAATATATATATATATATATATATATATATATATATATATATATATATATATATATATATATATATATATATATATATATATATAATTGTAAATATAGAGCTAAACAAATTATCCTCTAATTTGTTTAGCTCTATTTACAAATTATACAAAATGATTCCACGGTTTATAAAAAGTGGCAATTAAAATAATATATAATATATATATATATATATATATATATATATATATATATATATATATATATATATATATATATATATATATATATATATATATATATATAAGTGATGGATCGGATGTCATATTTTCTCATTTGCGGATGCAGATATAGAATTTTCGTCAAGTGCGAATGCGGATGTAGAATTTTCAAAAAATGCGGATGCGGATGTTGAATTTTTTAAAAGTGTGGTTGCGGATGTCAATTTTTATGAGGACGCGAATGCGTATGCCATTATATATATATATATATATATATATATATATATATATATATATATATATATATATATATATATATATATATATATATATATATATATATATATATATATATATATATATATATATAATTTATATATAAGAGATCCTTAAGTTGTTTAATAGATGCTTGAGAGAAGGAAAAGTCCAGGAGAGTTGGGAAGATCGACTGTGTGTCCTATCTACAAAGGAAAAGGAGATTCTGGAGAATGTAAAAATAACAGAGGAATAAGTCTAATGGACCAAATTACAAAGGTGTACATGAACGAATATTGGAGAAGAGACTAAGAATGAAAGTAGAAACAAAGTTAGGGGAGGAGCAGTATGGATATAGAAAAAACAGAAGTACTTCAGATTTGATTTTTGCTCTGAAACAGACGATAGAAAATATATGGGAATATGATAAGAAAGCATTTATCGACCTGAGAAAGGCTTTTGATTCAGTGCCAAGGGAGAGGGTGTTGAGAACAATATTAAATAAGTGCAAAATTGAGGAAAGCTATTGAGAGTACATATGAAAATTGTGAGTGTAAGGTTAGAATGGGCTATGAAAATAAAAGATGATTTAAAGTAAAAACATGAGTAAAATAGGGCGGTGTTCCATCCCCATTCCAATTAATAATATATCTATATTGGGTAATAAAGAAGGTAAGGGATGAAGTGCAAGTCCTGGATGGAGATGCAGATGATTTGACAATTGGAGCCAAGACCGAGAGAGATTAAAAGAGGTGGTAGAAGGCTTTGCTGAAAAGTTGAGAGAGACAGGTCTTAAGTATAAATGTAGAGAAGACAGAACTTTTAATAGTTAGTAGAAAAGAGGAAAAAGAAGAACTTATGTCGAAGGTAGATGGTGAGGTTGGTGAAGAGGTGTGAATATTTTGGAGGGAGGAGTGTTCACAAAGGAAGAAGGAAACATGCAGGGAATTACCAACAGGATGGAGAAACGAAGAGTAGTGAGGGCGTTGTATCCGATTTTGGCTGACAGGAGGATGGATTTGGAGGTAAAATAGATAATTTTTGAATGTGTTCTGACCCCAATCTTTTTATATAGGACAGAGACCTGTAGTACAACAACAAGAAAAGAAAGAAGAATTCAAGCACCAGATATGTGAGTATTACGATTGATGGTGGGAAGGACCAGGGGAGAGAGGGTACAAAATGAAAGAATTAGAAAAAGTATAAGAGTAAAGTCAATCATCAACAAGATGAATGCAGCAATATTGAGATGGTTGGGACATGTGCGGAGGATGCCGGAGGTGAGAGTGGATGGGTAGGGAAAGAAGTCTGAGAAGAAAACCCAGGAAAAAATGGATGGAGTCGGTTGAAAGCTCATTAAGACGACACAGCTGCCTGAGATGGAACAACTACTTGAAGATGGAATTTTGGATGAGAGGCCAAGATGAGACGAGTGCTGGCCCCGCTGACAGGCTGCTAGAGTCTTACTCGGAGTGGATATATATATATATATATATATATATATATATATATATATATATATATATATATATATATATATATATATATATATATATATATATATATATATATATATATATATATATATATATATATATATATATATATATATATATATCGACGGGCAGAAAGAGATTGAAGAGAGTTAGTAAGAGCAGGAGAGTTGATGAGACGAAATGCCCTAGACTCCACCTTCTCTAGGAGAGCTGTATGTGTGGAACCACCCCAGATGTGCGAAGCATACTCCATACAGGGGCGAACAACACCCCTATACAGAGCAAGCAACTGGAGTGGAGTGAAGAAATACTGAAGGCGCCTCAGAACACCTAACCTCTTAGAAGCTTGTTTAGAAAGAGAGGTAATGTGATCTTTCCAAGAAAGATCACGAGAAAAGGAAATACCAAGAATATTAAGAACAGATGAAGGTCTGAGTTGAGTGTTTTCGAAGAAGATATATATATATATATATATATATATATATATATATATATATATATATATATATATATATATATATATATATATATATATATATATTATGAGATAGCTTCTTTCCTAGTGAACCTTAATCTAATTAGAAAGGTTAAAGCCAATTCTAAGGGTTTCCAAATGCTCATTTAATACACTGTGAACTTTTAACACTGTATCTCGGTTCGTCTTCAACACAAACTAAATTTTACAAATTTCTGTTTTAAAATGCAATCAAAATATAAATTCATTAACTATAAATAAGATATTTAAAATGATAATAATTGCAATAAAATAATAAAAAAATAAAGTAATATTTTGAAGTTGACTTTTTTGAAAAAAACCTGTGTGGGTTTTTTCAAAGTGGGCCTACTCCTGCCAACCCTGCCTTTGAGAAATGAAAAAAAAGAGGAGAAACAATATTAGAAATACCTGAAAGCTAAGATCGGACATAATTTATACTTTGTGAAAAAGAACACATCCTTAATTGTATTAGGTTTTGAAATGTTTAAAATAGAAAGACTTTTATTCTCATTATGGAGCTTAAAACTTTGACACATCAAAACCTAGATATGTAACCTTTGATTGGCCAATTTGGTACTTTTCGGTACAAAGTTTAAATTAAAAGAATTTAGCCTGTCAAAAACCATTTTAAGACTGTTAATTGCTCCTCATGAGTTGGAGTACCGATGAGTATGTCATCAATGTAGAAAAAAAATTTAAGAATATGAGAAAATTAAAGAAATATAATTAGTGAAACTTGTGGGATGAGTGAAATCCTTCCACTATTCTGTTATATGAGAAACTACCATAGCAAATATTAATTGTTAAGATCTTTCTACAATCTGGGCGAACTTTCAAATTATAGAAGGCTTTCTTTTGATCAAGAACAGAAAATACTTTAGCACCAGGGAATATATTTGAAAAGTCACCTAAATTTGGGAAATTAAAATTGTTGCAAACTGCTCTTTTGTTAAGAAACCTCAGGTCTGCTACAACGCAGACCACCAGAAGGTTTTGGCAGAACAAAAATTGGGAAACCCCATGGTGAATGTGAAGGAGATAAGACCCCAGGATTTACTAACCTGCTTATCTCCACTTTAGCTTTGTCATATAGGCACATAGGGATTCTCCGGCTTTTTATGTTTATAGGGGAACCTCTTACTGTTAACTTCTAAGGGATGAACTCTTTTAGGGCATCTTCTGAGTGTGTAAGGGGAAATTTTAACACTTATTTTCAAAATTACTTTTATTATCATTTTCACTAACACTATTTATTTTATCACTTTTAACTTTATTATCATTATTTTCAAATTTATTAAAATTATTATACTTATATGAGGAATTGTTTATATTGCTACCCCCTTTGTATATTTTACCTTTACCATTGTACTATTATTATTGCATAGTTCTGAGCTATCATTTATGTATAAATCAGTAAATAATATTTTAAAATTGAATAAAGATTAGAGTAAAGAGGTGTGGAAGGTATGTTAAGAGAGAAAGTAGCTTTTTCAAAATGATTAATTTGGGTTAGGGACAAGGATTCCAAGTCATTTCCCACAATTACATCACAGGAGAGATCAGCCTGGCCATCAATAATCCTATGGTTACTAAAATCTAATAAGAAATCATTTTTCGGAAAAAAACCATCTCTAAAATATTACAATGTACATCACGACAATTAAAAGTTTACAGTTTCTGTTACAGTATTATAAATATTTATTTATTTTGTTTCCATTAGCAGCAGTAAGAAAGCCAATATGTTCTTTCTTCACCTCTGCAGAAGCTTCAAGTATAGATACGGGGCTCCCAGAATCTTTGAGATATAACTTTTGAGTTAGCATCAGAAATATGGAAAAAACTTCAATTTTAAATCTGGTTTTGACATATGTAACACATTTAATGTTTTTGGAACCACTGTACCATTGTAAAAATCTGCATTTTCAACCAGCCTCGCAGTATTTTTGCTAAGAGCTAATGGCTCTTGTGCTGGGATTGTCTTTTCGCCATATTGATAATGTATATTCCTACTCTTAACACATAAGGAGAAAACCTTACTCCCTTATGACATTGTTCAAGCTCACTAGACTGGGATGCTCTTTCGTTTAAAACATGGTTTTAAATCAGTAGTAGCAATCCCATTTGCATGAATTTGAACATTGTTGTTATTATAATGTTATTTGAAGTAGGCAATGAAGTATTATTATTATTTGCAATTGTAAAACACATAGTCATGATATTATTTTTTATTAGGGGGTAGCTTTTATTTTCTTCCTCCTAATTTTTCATATATTATGTATGCACTATTATCACTACCTATCTGATATGTTTTTGTATTATTAAATCACACTTTTAAATTTCTTTTAGTGGGGCTTAATTTCGTCCCACTGATTCATTTCCCAAAGGGGGGAGCAGGGATGTTCCAGTAGTCGGAAGTTGTGATGGCATTGGGGTCCATGAACAGCTGCCTCCTTGGCATCAATTTTCTTTTTCTCTAAATTTGTAGTGCTAATACCAGAGAGCACCTTC
The DNA here is from genome assembly GCA_009176605.1 of Armadillidium nasatum. NCBI lineage: Eukaryota > Metazoa > Arthropoda > Malacostraca > Isopoda > Armadillidiidae > Armadillidium > Armadillidium nasatum. The sequence goes on from SEYY01000352.1 coordinate 68,878, forward strand.
AGGTCTAAATCTGGAAGGTGACCTGCATCTGGGAGACTGGCCTCTTGTCAAACCATTTTCAATTCGCAGAATCCTTATTTCCAGCCTATGTATATGGGATGTTTGTTCTTCCATCCAATAGAATATCTCTGCAATTTGACTGGGTATTCTAGCCAAATGGCTGCTGGAAACATTGTTGACAGGTGTTGGTTCTCTTGAAGGTCTAGTAGCAAAAAAAGAATCTATGACATTGACTGAAGAATTGCGGTAATGATCCGATGCAGTTCTTTTCCTTCTGTGCATATATTTATCTGCTGCTTCTGCCATTTTATAAATTGAAAGATCCATTGTTATTATCTCTAGCACAGGGGCAATGTCTTCAAGTAACACTTCCTTTGCAACTCTTTCATTTTTACAAAGCTTGACTTTGAAAGTTGGATCTCCAAGTGAAAGTCTTATTCGATTAAGATAGACTGAGGGTTTCTTTCCAGGCTTCAACTTCTGTTGAAGTAGATTCTCAACTCTCTGGCTGATGAGGCATATGTTTTGATTAAAAAAAAATTTCAACTCTTTGTAGGTATGTTCAGTTGTAGGAGGTTGAGTTTGGGAAATGATAGTAGATGGTAAGAGATTCCCTATGAGTTGTATCTGTTCAACGGGATTATCCACAAAATAAAGCTGAAATAAAAATTCCAATTTTTGTAGCCATTTGTTGATATCTTTTTTGGCAAATCCTGAAGTGAGTGTCTTTTGGTATCGTTTATAAAACAAAGGACTTTTAGAACGTGAACTATTGGTAGATGCATTTCATTCTGGACTAGAATGATTACATCTTTCTTCATCATTGTTGTATGTTCTATGAGCATGTTCTTCAGCATCCACTTCTACGGGACATACTTATATACCCTATAATTATTACTTACTATTTGTAACAACTCCAGGACCATTATGGGATACTACAGCTCCGAGAAGCATGATCTTTTGGAGAGCTCTTTGAGAGAAAGTATTTAAAGGTTAGATGGAGAAGGTGCTAGTCCCACTGAAAGGGTGATAATACTCCCTGGGAGTTTAATTAAAACTCAAGGACTGGCACTGAAACCAATGAGTTATAAACCATCATCTTTTAGAGCAGATGGCAAAATATACTGGTCCCACTGATAGGGTGATAACCCTTCCAGAGAGAATATATATATATATATATATATATATATATATATATATATATATATATATATATATATATATATATATATATATATATATATATATATATATATATATATATATATAATCAAAATCCACCCCAGATAAGGGTTATAAGCTCTTTCGGTAGGTTCATTTGAGGATGAACCAAGGATTTCGTAGGGATTAAGAACAAGAGAGAATTGCTCAGATTTCTCTACTCTGACCTGGCCTTGA
>SEYY01000352.1:75275-95275 GCA_009176605.1 Armadillidium nasatum
TATTTTTGTTATTATTTTTAAATATATCTTGTTTATATATATTTTACAATTTTATTATTTTTTTATTTAAATTTAAAGTCTTTTTTTAGTTAATAAAGTTATTTATTTATTATGCTCCTTCAACTATAAATTATTATAAATATGTTTTAAAATATTTATATTTAATATTTTTATAACATAAAAATAGTTATAATATAATATTTATATATATAATATATATTTAAAATAATATTAATATATAATATTATATAATTATATATATATATTTTATATATATATTATATTAAATAATTAATATAATATAATAAAAATATATCTTATATAAATGAAATATATATATATATATATATTTTATATTCTATAATATATATATAATATATATATATATATATATATATATATATATATATTATATATATATATATATTATAATTTTATATAATATAAATTTAATATTATTTATATTTTATATATATTATATTTTTATATATATTATATATATTAATATTATATAATAATGCTCAATTATTATATTTTGATGAAAGTTCTCTGATGTTCAAGAATGTTCTTCGAAGTACGTAATCAAGCATGAGAATGTACACAAGTTTTAAAAAATATATATATATATATATATATATATATATATATATATATATATATATATATATATATATATATATATATATATATATATATATATATGCTATAATAATATAAATAATATAATATAACTAATAATAAATTAAAATATTAAAATATATGATAATAATAATATATATATATATATATATATATATATATATATATATATATATATATATATATATATATATATATATATATATATAATATGCTCAATTATTATTGTTCTCTGATGTTCAAGAATGTTCTTCGAAGTACGTAATCAAGCATGAGAATGTACATAATTATATATATATATATATATATATATATATATATATATATATATATATATATATATATATATATATATATATATATATATATATATATATATATATATATATATATATATATGCTTAAGCCTACTTCTTATATATGTCGATGACTTAACTCTCCATTCTTCTGCTCATTTTAAATTTGCTCCCACTTTTGCTTCTAGAGTTTCTTCACGTCTTCAATTTTAAAATTCCATTCTTGCCGATTTGGATGGGATTTCCCTGTGGGGCTCCCGCCACCTTGTGAAATTCAACTCTTTGAAAACTCAACTTCACATCTCTCTCTCAAAAACCCTCCTAACTTTCCTATCTCCCTCGACAACTCTTTCGTCTTATCTATGAACAACCTAAGCATTCTTAGTTTAAACAGAAACAACAAATTATCTTGGAAACCTCGTATCACAATGGTCGTTAAGGTGGCCTCTATAGAGTTTGGTGTTCTGCTCAGATTGCTGGAGTTTTTTTCTTCTTAACAGTTTCTACAATTATGGTCTTATTCATCCTTTCATGGAGTATTGTTCTCACGTTTGGGGTGGTTCCAGTTCAACCCTTCTTTTGAATAGGGTCAAGTCTAATGTTAAAAGACTAGTAAACTGTCCCCTACTTTCAAACTCCCGTGACCCTCTTTCTCTGTGACGTGACGTTGACTTACTCTTTTCTGTAGGTACTACAACAGCAGGTGCTCGAGGGTGTTGGCCTCTTGCATTGCACCTCCATTGCGTCACCCTCGCAACACAAGTGGTGCCTTGCTTGAACATGAATTTTGTGTGAGCATTGCATTCTCCAGTCTTGCACTTTGTGGTACCTCTTTTCCAGCCATCTCTATTATGTGAAACTCCCTACCTTTTGTTTTTCCTGCTATATTTAATCTACCTCTTTACATCCTCTGTCTGTGCTCACCTGAGAGATCTACATTAGGCTGGGTGGGTTTTTTTTTATTCTTTAATTATGCCCCCTACTTGAAATATATATATATATATATATATATATATATATATATATATATATATATATATATATATATATATATATATATATATATATATATATATATATATATTAAGCCTATTTTAATTATTTTATTTCTTGTTTTTTATTTATATATTATATATATATATATTATATATATATATATATATATATATATATATATATATATATATATATATATATATATATATATATATATATATATATATATATTATATATTTTTTTTTATTTTTTTTATTATTTTTTTTTTTATTATTAAATATATATATATATATATATATATATATATATATATATATATATATATATATATATATATATATATATATATATATATATATATATATATATATATATATATATATATATATATATATATATATATATATATATATATATATATATATATATATATATATATATATATATATATATATATATATATATATATATATATATATATATATATATATATATATATATATATATATATATATATATATATATATATATATATATATATAGTATATATATATATATATATATATATATATATATATAATATATTATATATTATCGGATGTAATTTTGATCATATTTTTTATGCGGATGTCAAATTTTGGAGAAGTATGCGGATGCGGATGTGAATTTTTGAAAATGCGGATGCGGATGTTGAATTTTGAAAATGCGGATGCGGATGTTGAATTTTGATGGATGCGAATGCGGATGCATCACTATATATATATATATATATATATATATATATATATATATATATATATATATATATATATATATATATATATATATATATATATATATATATATATATATATATATATATATATCACCTTTCTCACTTTCGTGGAGTGGTGCCCGCCACAATTCCCTTACAAACATACCATTCTTACCTTTCAACCCCTTTCACCACCACCCTCTATCTCTCTCTCTGTCTCCACAAATCTTCTACCCTCTTCTAAACTCAAATTCCTTCCATCAAAATCTCTCTCACTCCATCCATCCATCTCCACTTCGGCCTTCCCCTACCCCTATCCACATCGGATCTAAGTACCTTGCCCACCATTCTGTCCTCATTCATTCTACACATATGTCCAAACCATTTTAGCACACCTTCCTCCTCTTTATCAATTACACCCTTCTTCCATTTACACATCTCCCTTATTCTTTCATTTCTAATCCTATCAATCCTTCTCAATTTATATATCGCTCTCAAATCTTTCATCTCAAAGACATGGAAACTTTTTCTCAACCGAGCACTTATCATCTACGTTTCACACCCATACAATACAGAAGGTAAACATACATTCAAACATTCTTATCTTTATTTCTTTCGAAATTTTTCCTTTCTTCCATACTTCTCTTAGGCCCCTCAACACTTTCATACAAAGAGCAAGCAACTGGGGTAGTGTGAAGAAATTCTGAAAACTACTCAAAACATCTAACCTCTTAGAAGCTTGTTTAGGAAGAGAAGTAATGTAATCTTTCCAAGAAAGATCACAGAAAAAGAAACACCAAGAATATTAAGGACAAATGAATGTTTGAGTTGTGTAGGTTTGAAGAAGATTTATTGTTGTGTGAAAGATTGTGTCGAGCAGAGAGATGGAGGAATTGAGTTTTGGTGGCATTGAAAACAAAAATATTTTCACTGTCCCAATTTGAAATGCGAGATAGATCAGGGATCAGTTGCCACATGGCTACCTCCCTTGCCTCTATTAACTGCTGTTGGGAGGGCTGCCTTTCAAATTAAAACGATTAATAAAAGGTGGAATCATCCGCATAAGAGTGGATAGGAAATGAAGTAAGAGAGAGAAGGTTATTAATGAAGAGCAAAAAAAAGAGTTGGGGATTGGAAAGTTTGGAAATCAAAGCTTTGCGAAAGACTCTACCGAAAGCTTTCGATATGTCTAGCGCGATAGCAATAAATTCACCGAAATGACGAAGAGCGGAGGAACAAGAGTCAGAAAGAAGGGAAAGAAAATCACCAGTAGAACGTTTCTTACAAAAGCCATACTGGCGATCAGAGATAAGATTAGAAGAATTGAGATGTTTCCAAATCTTCCTGTTAAGGATAGATTCAAAATCTTTGGAAATAACGGAAGGTTAAAGAAATATGAGACGATAGTTACAGGGTTGAGAGGGGTCCCCCTTTTTCGGCACACTCTGAATGAGAGCACGTTTCCAGTAAGAAGGGAAGGTTGAGCAAGAAAGACATAGACGAAATAGTTTACCAAGAAGGGTGCAAGCTCTGAAGCATAAGTTTTGAGAACCAAAGGAAGGATACCATCAGGACCGTACGCCTTCCTAGTGTTAAGTTTTGAGGGAACAGAAAAGACGTCTTTAGAATATATATATATATATATTATATATATTATATATATATATATATATATATATATATATATATATATATATATATATATATATATATATATATATATATATATTAGTGATGGATCGGATGTCATATTTTCTAATTTGCGGATGCGGATGTCGAATTTTGGAGAAGTGCGCATGCGGATGTTGAATTTTGGAAAGTGTGGATGCGGATGTTTAATTTTCGAAAATGCGGATGAGGATGCTCCGCGGATGCTATCACTAATATATATATATATAGAGAGAGAGAATCTTACATTTTTATATATTTTTTTGCCTTTTAATACAGCTTATTGGCTATAACCAACTATTTTTTTGAATACTCAGTTAACTTATTTTCTAACAATAAGAAAATATGTGTTTCTCATATCTTTCTTGAAACTATTAGACCATATATATATATATATATATATATATATATATATATATATATATATATATATATATATATATATATATATATATATATATATATATATATATATATATATATATATATATATAATATATATAATCAATGTGAAAGCTATATATTTTCCTTTAAGCTACTTTTCATTTTACTTTCATTAAAAACAAAAAACTTAAAAAAGCCCATTAGTTTTTTAGTTGGTTTAAACAAAAAAATACCATGATGGTTTAAACAAAACATATATATATATATATATATATATATATATATATATATATATATATATATATATATATATATATATATATATATATATATATATATATATATATATATATATATATATATATATATATATATATAATTTACCATTGCCTAGTGATGAAAGGATAAAAGAATTCTTATATAAGGCTTTTGAGATGTTGGTTCAGTCCATTCCGAAGTCAACATATGAAAAAGGAATTCAGATCGTGACTTCAAAAAATAATTTATTTAAAACAAAGGAAGAATTACAAGAAGATATCTTAAAATTTTTGTCAATGAGAGATGTAAGTAATATAATTTTCTTTTCTTATTACTACTAACCTTTCTATTTTTCTTGAGGATTTTTAGTGGAATATGTTAATTGAGGCTATGTAGTTTATTCTAATTATTTTTATTGATTCCAATATAAATGGAAGTTTATGAAATACATTTCATGAAAGTGAGGAGATTTATTGCCGAAGCGTCTTTCTTTAAGTCCATATGTGAAAAGTCATTAAATTGAAGTTGATGAAAGCTTTTAGATTTTTACAGCATTCGTATAAAGAGTTTAACTTGCTAATATTGTTTTTCTATAAATACTTAATATGGCATGAGGTGGAAATTTCTAAGGTTATTATTATCATTGAGTCTGTGGAAAATAAGCCAATATTTGAAAATTATAAATTACTGACTGAATTAAAAGAAAATTAACTTTCTAGAGAAAAATAAGGATACGGTTTCAAAAAGGAATTTTAAAGAATGAAACAGTATATATATATATATATATATATATATATATATATATATATATATATATATATATATATATATATATATATATATATATATATATATATATATATATAGTATATATATATATATATATATAGCAAGGATTTCAATTTTCCTACTTCCTATGAAATATAAATAAATACAAGAAGTACAAAAATCGAACTCATGATATTTTAGATCAATATATTTATATTACCGGGTCGTGCCTGTCCACGATACTGCCATAGACAGAGATCACTTGAGATAATTAGAATGAACACGTGTTAAAAAGCTTACCTTAAAATTTGTGTAAAAAACTATTTATATTTGATTAAAAATACAATTTTCTGTTATCTTTAATAACCAAACAAGCAAGGAAAATAAACTTCACACAAGAAGATAAGAAAGAAAACATAAAGTTAAGAAATCTATATAGTATATTGCCCAACTGAAGAATTGGTCTGCCTAGTCAAACCTAGGCGTACAAGATTTCACATATATATATATATATATATATATATATATATATATATATATATATATATATATATATATATATATATATATATATATATATATATATATATATATATATATATATATTATTATTATTATTATTTTTTATTTTTTTAACTTTTCAAAATTAAATAATTTTCTTAAATTTTTTAGTTTAAGTGGACGATATTGTTTAAATTCATTTTCGTTTAATAAAACTTAATTTAGCCCAAAGTTTAGAGTTGAGACAGTTTTGCCTTCATACGTTGGATATAAAAAACAAAACATAATCTATTTTTTTTTTTTTTTAAAAATGTATCTCATAGATATAACAGCAGATGCGATATAAAATAACAACAAAAATAATATTAATACAAGAATATATAAAATATACAAATACTAGTGATAATGATATCCAATATATGAAAAAATAATAATAATATAAAAGATAACAAAAACAATGAAAATAATATACAACAATTAATTAAAAAACCAACAACGTTTTATTCTACAATTACCTTATCGTAATTTTACCCTCCCAAGATCTAAATTTATTTTTAACCCTTTTAAACACAGGCCTCTTTTTAATTGCGCGCGCAAAAAAAAATAATCTTCAGTTGGACCACAAACAACCACAATTGTGGCTCAATCCCTTCAATTTTTCTCTGTTAGGGTGGCAAGTAAAATCCACACCAAAAAAAAATATGGATACTGCTTAAAGCAAAGCGTAAATTTAGCCCAAAAAAATAACAAGGCACTACTTCAAGCGAAAAAAAAACTGGGTACTGCTTCAAGCAAAAGCAAAAACTGGATACTGCTTCAAGCAAAAGCAAAAAATTTAATTCCAGTCCAAAAAAAAAACTGAACGGAGTCCCGTCCAGTTTTTCTTCCCAACACAGTCCAGCTGGAAAGAAAAACTCCTTTTCTTAACACATAATAATAATATAATAATACCCTTCATTTGAATAATTCCAATAATAATAATAAAATTAATATTAACAATAATCATAATCATATTAAAAAATAATAAAATAAGGACAATAATAAAGTAATAAAAATTAATACCTGTTAAACAGTAAATACTGTGTCTCACTCAACACTCCCTCAATCTACCAGAACAAAAGAATTCAATTATTATCCTAAAAAGAAAAAAAATCATAATACACCATTTACAATAACAAAACTACAAACACTCCCTCTCACACAGAGTGGGGAATGCCAGACGACTAAAACAAAAAAACAAAAAAAAGACAGAATAGAAGATAATTAATACTAGAGAAACAGGAGGTGAAAAGATAGATTCACTGAAACCGCCTGGACACTCACCACTCATACCTTTCATTCAACAATCATATAAAAAAATATATATATAATGCAAAAATATAAATATATATAAATATTATAATAATAATAAGAAATATGATACAAACACGAAAAAAGACCCTCTTCACCTACCGTACCCTCAAGTCTGCCTTACTGAAAAATTGTTCTAAGACTGACAGACATACTTACATAATAAAAATCCCTAAACACCACAACGTCATTATAAATTGATCATGTGATAACAGAGGATTTTCAAAATTCTGCACAATGAAAAACCCAAAGACAATTTTTTTTCTGCCAATGGATTTGTACAGCGAAGTCCTCCACTTTTTTTATGCTCTCATTTTTCTTTTCTTTTTTTTTTTTTTTTTTTTTTTCGTAAAACATTTGTAAAACCTTAAAGTGGGAATTTTTGTTAATCTTAAAACTTTGTTTAAAGTGATTTTCATCTTTTCTTTGAATTGAAAATTGTGATCTTTTCTTTGAATTGAAAATTGTGATAGTTTTAGTATTGTGTTGTATAACATGAACCTTTTCCCATTTTCATAACTATTTCGCCCTGGGTGTTTTATCAAAATTGCAACGCATGCAATGCAATATTTAGAACTAAATAAACTAATTAAGCCTAAAGCATCGAGATGTACGTTTCTGATCTTAAAAGAGAAAACAAATTTTCTTCAAATAACTTCTAGTTTATCAACATTTAAAAAAAGGTATGTTTCCATTTTGTGTTTCAACTCGAAAGCTTTTGGCTGAAATGTGCATTTTTTTTAAGTTTCCATATAACATTATATTGCAAACTCATTACTACAACATTGAAATTTCTTGATTTTGGAAAGTGTTAGTTTACTCTCCTCGAAGCATTCAATCGTATTTCCTACATTTATATATATATATATATATATATATATATATATATATATATATATATATATATATATATATATATATATATATATATATATATATATATATATATATATATATATAGTGTAACAATGGAAGACATGTCATTGTTATGAAAATTAGCTTCACCTGTTCGTAATATTAAATGAGTAATATCGATAATTATGAATGGAGACTGTAATATAAAAAATCATATACAGAAGATCTCCTAATAAAAAAAGACTAAGAGAATAAATACAAAAGGAAAATTTAAAAATGAGAGAGATATGAAGATGAAGACTTTAAATCAAAAATATAGAATAATATTCTAATTAAAAATTATTTAGTAAACTTGAATAGAAGGAGCATCAAGACTTATCTAATTATTATTATAAGACTAAAGAGTCTTTATATAAAAATAGAAGAATTACTTGAAACCAAACCAGAGTCCTCATGGGACTACAGAAGCTGCGAGGGAGCAATCAAGGAAAAAGATTTATTTTTTATAATAATAGCCTTAGCTATTGATAAGTATATGGGGGGGGGCCCACATACTTAAAGTTAGGACTCAGAGGGTCCACAAGCAAAAAAAAAGGTTGGTAACCACTGTTTTAAACATTTTTATATATAAATGACCCCTATGTACATTTTATATCAGTTAAAGATCTCGAGGACTATCACAACTATTGTTTACCCAATATTTTTGAGAAAATTGGTTGGTTTGTCTGAGAATAATTCTCCAAAAAGGAAAGAAGAATTTGAACTGCTTAGCTGCTCAGTATATATTTATGGATTCAAGACTGAGAAAACTATTTTACATGGAAATCATAGTTTTGGTTCCGATATGTAAAGAACTTGACCTTAACTCCATTGATATTATGGAAGTTTATAGAACTTTGAATAAAAAATATTTGCAGAGATAAAAGTTGCAAAAAGAAAACATGAAAAAGGAAGGGAAAAAAATGAATTAGAGAGGCTTAACATCATTAATGATTCAAATTCAAAACTTGAGTGAAAGAGAAGATGTAGACAATCATGAAGATGAACAAGGAAATGAAGACTAATGCTAAAAGTAAAATAGCATCTGGAATCTCCCAAGAATATAGTGATGAAAAAGAAAATACTGGAGTTTCTCAGCTGAAACATAGACCAGAGGATTGTGAAGAACAAAGAGAAAGAAAAATCAGATCAGAGATGCTTTGCTATGATGATGGCAGAGTGACTCAGAAAATTAAACAAAGCAGGTGTCTGAAAATGAAAGATTGGAATATTAAGGTGAAGACAAATCTAACTGTGAAGTCACTCAAAAAACTGTTATAAGAGATAAAAACATTCAAAAAATCTTATAAAATATATGAAGCAATTGATCTAAAAAAAGAGAGATTCTGATGGAACAAGATATGGAAATTCAGAAGACCAGTATTTTAGAAAGGTCTCAAAAGTGGCATATTGCCAAAAATTGTAGAAATGTTGCTGTTTTTAAAATACATTCTTAGAGCAGTAACATATTTCAACATCACTGCTCTCTGTTTCTGAACATCTCACTTCTCCAAATTCTAAAACTAACCCAAGTAGGTAAACCCAGGTTTTCCCTGATTATTGAGTGGGCCCTGGCCCCAGTTAGTCCATAGCGACGGGAGAGTTCAGAAGAGCAGTGTTCATTGAAATAGAGATAGCAAAGAGAGAGTGATACCACAATTCGATGGGCAGAAAGAGACTGCAGAGAGTTGGTGAGAGCTTAAGAGTTTATAAGACAATACTCTAGACTTCATCTCTTCAAATGCACAGCCTCACAAATAATTCTTTTATTATACTAATAGTTTACTTGAAATATAAATGTCAAATATGTTAAAAGTAAAGCAGAGAAAACTCGTGATAATCTTAAAATATTTCCAAAGTAATTATTGGGGATCAGTTTGAAGAATTCTATTGCATCTTTATAAAACTGCTGTGTGGTCAAGAATAGATTTTATTTTGAATTCCCTTCAAAGATTGATCCAAAATCCTTGAACACAGATGCAAACATTTAATTAAATGAATATCCGATTTCATCATGTTAAAAAAAATAGATTTTTTTTTAAGCTGAAGCTAGTATTTTGCCATTAATGATAAAAGAAAACATACAAGTGTAAATATGAAGTATCAAAATATGTTTATCTAATCAAAATTTTTTTTTTTTTATTAAATTTATCCATGATTCATTTCTTACATCTTTTGCATTATTAGAACATTAGGAAAATAGAGACAGTTAGAAACCACACTGGCCAATCGAGACTGTCTCAGTCAAAACAAATGAAAATAATACTAATACATGGAACAAAACTAGGTTTATCCTATCCCTAGTTATCAGTTCATTCATGCAAAGTAAGATAAAAATAAAACTTAAGCCCCTACATATATTTAGTAAACCTAACTAATGTCAGACAACTAATTACACATGCAATAAACTGCCAGTTAGGTTTAGTCACAAGCTGATCTAAAATTTATAGGCTTAGTTACAAGCTGGTCTAAAAATTAATATCTGCCAATTTGGCTTAGTCATGTTATACTATTCGATACCTAAACCATCCATATATCTATCTAGCCCCTTCTTGAATGCTGCAAGAGAATCACAGTAAACAACCCCCTGTGGCAAGCCAATCCAAAAATTAACAACCCTATTACTGAAAGAGTATTTTCTTAGATCGAGATTGAATGACTTTAATTTTCTTATTATGTTCTCTAGTTTCTTTTTCATGGTCCACTAAAGTATTTTTCAATCTCTGTATTACTGTCAGATGCAAATATTTTGTAAACTTGTATCATATCTCCTCTTGAGAATTCTCCTTTCAACTTAGAACATTCCCAGCTCCTTCAATATCTCCTCGTGCTCTTACTCTCGATGCTAGAAATCATCTTTTTGCTCGACGTTGTATTCTCTCTATCATATCTATGTCTTTTCTAAAATGTGGAGCCCAAACTTGTACACAATACTCTAATGCTGGCCTAGCATAGCTATTATATAACTTGCTTATATAACGTCTTTGCTCTTGTAAACTACATTGTGATTTATTATACCTAACATCTTATTACTCTATTCCTTGCTTTCCAAACAAAGAACACCCACTTTCAGACAACTGCTAAAAATTACACCTAAATCTTTTTCTTGGTTCACAGTCTCAGACCAATCCCCACTCATATAATTAAATCTTTCATTTGAGTAACCTACATGAAGAATTTTACATTTTTTAGTATTAAAATTCATTTTCCACTTATCTGCTCATCTAAGGAGTATCTAGATCACCTTGAATCCTTGTACATCCATCATTATTCCTTACTAAGGTGACCAATTTGGTATCATCTGCAAACTACTATATTATCTTGTACATGTAAATTGGAACAAAATCTGTAAAGGCTTAGCTTCTGTCTCAAATAATTAATAATTATAATTGCAACTTAAGTAATGTTTTCTTTGATTGCAGTTTAAAAGGTATCCCTAAAATTCCTAAAACTCTTGTAATACTGTAATAAGAACTTTTAGGAAAATTCATCTCTTCCCAACTCTTAACTGTAATGTCAGTGTTAAAAATGGTACTAAAAAGAGATTTGTTCACGAGTGTTGCTTTTAGTTATAGTAAATTTTCATCCAAAGTTAAATTTATTTTATAGTACTGTATTTATATCATAATTATATGCAGTGTACAGTTCTCTCATACATTTAATTAAAACTTCATAGTAAAGATATTTTTTGTCAAGTTTCCACCACCATTCATGGGCAGAATCTTACTCAACCTCACATTAAGGTTGTTATCTTTACAATATTCAAATTTTATCAGTGATATTAGAAAAAGGTTTATCAGTGTGCTATTTGACATAAAATTTTTGTATTAATATATATAATATATATATATATATATATATATATATATATATATATATATATATATATATATATATATATATATATATATATATATATATATATATATATATATATATATATATATGTATATATATATAGTAGCAAATTAATTTTTTTTTTACTACATATCAACACAAGTCTGTCAATATTAGTGTCACATAAGAAGTTGCTCTTTTGGTGTCAGGAGTATTTTTACAAGAAAACCAGAGTCATTTCACTGGTTCATACAATTGTAAGCATTGTGCTATGCTTTAAAAAGGCTTCATATCAATGGATTCATTTAAAGTATTTTCTTCATGTAAACATGAAAATACATCAACATCCACATTTTGAAGTTTCAGAACGAAAATATCTTTTGTTAAAGCCAAAATATCCATCTCTTGTGCATTTTGGCAAATTTTTCTTGGTTTCTGTACTGCCTGCACATTGAGACTGGGAAATTATGTAAATTGCTGTGGTAGTATTCATAAGATATTGGGACTTGGAATTTGAGTAAATTTCTGTGTCAGCATTTATAACAAGACTCTTAACCATTGACTTTATAAATTCAGTGTTCCAAGATTTATTTAAATTAATCCATTTCAATTGCATTCCTCGAAATTGCATCTTATGTGTCCGAATCAGTTTCTTCAAGGTTTAGATGTTTGTCTAAACATTTATCAAAACCATATAATTCCTGTGAGGAGTAGTTCTACATAGTGAATGTCATGGTTGGTTTATAAATAATACAATAAAAAATAGAGAAAAGAAACCCTCCTGGCCATGATAAGGACTATTTTGCAGCTAATTATTTAATTTGGTAAGTGCAAAGTATTACTCTGTACTGTTCCATGTACAATCATGCAAAATTTGTTAAAACCTATTCCAACAGTCTTTCATATTTAGAACAATTAAATTCTTTTGTATTTAAAGTACATTGTACTGTAATTGAATAATGAAAATGCATTTTAGATTTGTATTTAAAAAGAAATTATATTTAAATACTGCCCATGTAACAGTGCGTGGTATACGAAAAATTATATACATTTTGATTCTCTTAGAATGGCAAATTTATTTAAAGGCCTTCATACTATACATCAGTATGCGTAACAGATGGTGGAACTTGATGCACATAAAATCTGGTTTATAAGGGTTTTCTAATTTTAATGTTAAATATTTTTTATTTTCAGCCAAATCTTGATCGCTATAAGAAATCATACACCAATATTGTTGAACAAATTGCTTTTAAGGATTTGTATAAAGAAAGACTTAAGCAACTAGCAGATTTGCGAGCTTGGGAAAGGAACATGAATGTTATTTGCTCAGATCCTGCTCCACTGACAGTAGAAAACAATGTAGATTTAGCACTACCCCCCTTAGATTTTGTTTACATCAATGAATATGTGGTAAGTAGAAAATTTTCTAATATTTGCCATATTTTCCAATGAGTGTTTTAATGTAATGTTTGTCATATTTTCGCCATTATATAATTAATTAGATTTCTCATAAATTATCTTTGCTTATTGAAACAACAAAAAGAAAAACTGTGGTATGTGTAACAGCTAATGAAAAACATTATATGTTCTCCAGTAGTTTTAAATACATAAATATTTTTGTTACAGTTGTGAAATAGGCTTCTCAACTTGATGCACTCATTGCCTAAAATTTTGTCAAGAGTTTTGTCCATTATATTTTCAATACTTTTTTTAAATAATCATTTACAGCCAGGTCCCAATGTCGTCATCCCAAGTATTCCAGTTGCAGGATGTGAATGTAAAGAATGCAGTCCCTTGCAAAAATCTTGTTGTGCTAATATGATGGGCTCGTACTTTGCCTATAATAAAAATGGAAGACTTCGGGTTAGTGTTCATATATATATATATATATATATATATATATATATATATATATATATATATATATATATATATATATATATATATATATATATATATATATATATATATATTTGAAAGAATTTAATAGTGAAATTATAAAATATTTACTCTGTTGCATTTGTTGCAGTGAATAAGTAGTCTAATTAGCATTAGTCATAAAATAGGAACATGAGACAAACGGTTTACTGTAAACCAACTTTACGAGTCGCTAATACTATTTAAGCCCCTTTAGTCTAATTAAAGTTAGTGCACCAAAGACAAGTTTTGAATTGATAATAAAATATTTTACATTAACAAGATGATAAAAATTTGCAATATAAATTGAGATTCTTCTTTTGAAATCACTAGTGATATACCTAGTTCATATTTTAGGGCAAGTTCAAACCTAGATTTTCTTAGCCTGAATTCAAATCTTACTTCTATAAATGTTATTTGAATCCTTTTGTAATAAAATATTAAATTTTTATATCGTCTTTTGTTTACATATAATAATACCAATAGAATTATTCCATGTCAAGTGCCTGAATTTAGAAAATCCTCCCTGCTTGACCATCAGTGTTAATATCTGACATTAAAACAAATCATGATGTGGAATCTGTGTGGGTAGATATTCCCAAGCATAATAAATCATACAGGATAGGGGGATTTTATAGAGCTCCTAATTAGAATCAAGTATTAGATGAAGAAATGGTGAAGGAAACCAATGTAGTATGTCAAAATACTGTAAAAGGGATAGTTATAATGGGAGATTTTAATTTTCCAGAGTTTGAGTGAAATACTTTGAGTAGTATTGTTAATAGAAGTTTGGTATTTATAAATTGTATGCTATACAACTTTTTGAGTCAAGTGGTCCAAGAATCTACAAGGCATGCAGCATTGTTTGATTTAATACTAGCAAATGATTAAAATATGTTGAATGATTCGAAGTAGAAGAGACTTTAAGGGCTAGTGACCATTATATAATTAGATTTAACTGGAATGTAATGTCTGGGTCCAAATTGCTCATCAATAAGGAAGGCATTTGAAATAATTTCAAATTTCGAGTAATGCTTAATGAAATTGACTGAGATAAGGAGTTTAATGGTCAAATTTGTTTTATCATGTGGGAATACTTCAAGCAAATATTGACTAATATTCAGTCTGTATGTTTTAAAGATAAAATTAGGGTGGCAAAGAGAAAATCAGTGAAAAGAGTAGATGTTTTAAAATATTCAAAGGTGGTAGTAGGGAGAAAGATTTAGAACATTACAAGAGAATTAGGAATGAACTTAACCAGTCAATAAGAAAGCAAAGAGAATGGCAGAAATTAATTTGGCAAGGAATGGTAATAAAGACCTGAAAAACTTTTTTAGCTTCTATAAATTTAAAAGTAAGGATAAAAAAATTGTCCCAATTAAAATTGATGTTCAGATGAGGAATTGGTTAATATTTTCAATGCTCCTTTTGCGTCATTGTTTACTGAGGAAAGACTGGATAACAATTTAGAGACTAATAGTTTTAGTGCCTTTTCGGAATCCTACATAGTATTTTAATGATAATTTTAATTTTTTGACGAAATGCTATTTATGAATGTTTCATCCAATATTCAATTTTCCTTTCTTCTGTTACAGATTTATAATAAATTTATCTAAAGCGTAAACTTGTTAATATGTCAAATAAAGATCGATACTGTTGTAATCCTTTAGGATTACCACATAAAAAAAAATAACATCAAGCTGTCTAAAATGACGTTGAACACAATAGAAGAACTCAGATTGCTGACAGGTAGAGAATATCAGGTCTATAAGAATATAATGTCCATCATGCAGAAAGGAAACAAAAAATAGGATACCTGAGTTTTGGCAGAGTGATGAATCCTCTGACAATGAAATGAAAACAAGGGGCAACCACTGCCATTGATACAAGTGCTGTTGCTATGGGAATTTCACCTTTAAAGTTTAGGAAAGTTAGTAAAAGAGACTAAGAAGTATATGCTAAAAGGAAAGACAGTTGCAAGCAGGTATAACACAAAAAGTTGCAGAAGCTGCTGGCTTCGAGCCATAAGATAAATCTCTACGTAAAAGGTGACATGATTATGATATATTGCTAGATGAAGTAAAATCAAAGATGAAGATATATAACACTCGGGTAAAAAAGATATAAATCCTTACCCTGCTCCCAAAAAGTTGGAGTATTCCTAAGATAATGACCAATTTGTGGTCTCAGAAAGAATGGTAAGAACAGCCAAGAATTTACACCAGAAAGAAGGGGTTCTTGCAATGCCTGCAAAGAAGTGTGGTTGACCATTATCTTCAACAACCAAAGATCTTGTCTACAGTTTCTATCTGGATGAAGAGTACAGCAGAATATGTCCAAGCATGAAAGATAAAATATATTTCTATATTGATGGTATCAAACATGATAAACAGAAAGAACTGATGCTATGCAATATAAGAGAGATTTATGTGGAGTTTTTTAAGAAATACCGTACAGAAAATATTGGCTTCTCCAAGTTTTGTCATCTTAGACCTAAATGATGTATAAAAACTCATGTTTGCTGGAATATTCATGAAAATACAAAACAAAACCGTCTGCAATATGGAATCAAAGGAATGTATGCTACATATGTGTGACGAATGTGCAGGACAAGTGGGAGCGACTGAATACCTTTGGGAGATAATTAAAGAAAAAGACATACATTCCAGATGATGTAGTTGAATTTCAGCATTGGGTTCAGCATTACCATCTCTCTTCTAAACCTCATCTCTTGTTCTTTACCGAAACTTAGGTGTTTGAGTTTGCTGACAGTAAACCTTATTCTGTTACCTCCTACTGTCTCTATCCTCAATTTTCAACCAAAGGCGGATGTTGCGCATATGTGCTCAACGATATTATTTGCTATCGTGTCTCTAATTTGAAGTCTCCTGAATTCTCTACTTTGTCTTAAGCTCTCTTGCAATTCTACTACTAAATTTATTTGTTCTGTCTGTTTATCTCGTAATTCTATTGACTATAAAAAATTCTTCGACTATTTAATCTCCAAAATAGAGCACATTCTTTTCTCCTTTCTCCGAAATCATCATATTAGGTGATTTCAATGTTCACCACCACCAATGGCTTTCATCTAGTTCTCATAATCCAGCCGATGAACTCGCCTACGACTTTTCTATCCAGAAGAACCTTGAGTAGTAGTTGGTGCAACTTTTTTTTTTTTTTTTTTTTTTTTTTTTGGGGGGGGGGGGTGTAGAAAGATTAAAAAAAAAGTTTGTCTTAACCAACTCTACCTGGCGAACCTAGGAGCGCTCATACACCGAAAAATATTGAAGCATTGAGGGGATGTATATTGTGCAGTCTCCGATACGTTCGGGATGGAAACATTCTTTAGCTATAGTATTTCTCGGATTTGACACCAAGAAGGTAGACAGTAACAGCTAAATATTTCGAGAATGTAATCTTTAAAACATGATTAATTAAAATGACGTTTCATGTATGTAATTAATATTTTGAGTAACTTTTTTTTTTTTAGGGGCTCCCTATATATATATATATATATATATATATATATATATATATATATATATATATATATATATATATATATATATATATATATATATATATATATATATATATATATATATATATATATATATATATATATATAAATAAGCAATTAATGTAAATTTAAAGGAAATATTCAACACTTTAGCCAGATATTCGATATTCAGTTTCTGAACATTGCTGGATATCCAGTAAATTTATTATCTGTATTAATGTATTATTGGCATAACTATATGCAATATACGATTTAATCAAAGCCTCTCAAAAAGTTGCTATTTTTTTTTTACTTTTTTATCTTTTTTCAATAACAAAGAAAGGTTTATCAACTCTTCATTAGACTTCCAAAATTTGTATATTAATTGTTGAGTTGTGAGTTGATTGTCTGACATATATTTAATTTGAATTGCAGAACATATAGAAATATTATTACTGCATGATTAAGTAAATGCAGCAGCAAAGATTTTTCTGTTGTGTATACCTATCACTTTAGATTATTGAAACACTGAATTCATTAATTACAATTAATGCTTGTTACATCAAGGTAATTTAAATCAACATACATTTCCTTTCTCATTTTAGGCCTCATTCCCTGATTCAAAAGTAATCTAGTAAAAATGAGCATGATAGACTAGAGCAAATGAATGGCTAGAAGAATTACAGTTCATTAACCATTATTTTAAGTAATTCACCTGCTTATGAAGACTACAATCGCATCTTATAATTGTTCAACATGACTTACTTTTATTGATTGCGTTATTTTTGTTCCTCAGAAAATATTGTAAATTTCTTTTACTAATTCTCTTAAAAAACAAAACACTGTATCTTGCTTGAACCATTTCTTTAATCTTTATATTGTTATTTTCTTATAAATATTAATTTATTCAATGTATTTCTGTAAATTCATGTATATGTGGAATGGAATATATATATATATATATATATATATATATATATATATATATATATATATATATATATATATATATATATATATATATATATATATATATATATATATATATATATATATATATATATATTTATTTATTTATTTATTTATTATTTATTATTTATTTATTTATTTATTTCACTTTCCACCTCACCCACTCTCGTGGAGTGGTGCCCGCTATAATTCATTCACAAATCTACATATTCACCCCCTATTCCTCCCACCTCACCCCCAACCCTCATTACTTTACTTTTTGTTGGATTTATCCCAATCCCTTTGGTTTGCGCATTAACCTATAAATTCTCTCACCATTATTCTCAACTTTTGCCGAGAATCCTCCACAAACACGGCATCATCCGCAAACAGCAGTACATTTACCTCCCATTCACCCTCCCCACTATTCAGCCTAATACCCTTCCCTTCCCTTCCCTTTCCTTCCCTTTCCTTTCTCTTAATTACACCATCCATCAACAGGTTAAACAATCATGGGAACATTACAAATACCTGTCGCCAACCCTATTCCTACGTTAAACCAATAAGTAAGCTCCCTCTTCACCCTCACCCTTGCTCTACAACTTTCATAAAAGGTTTTGATCTCATTCAATAATCTTCCTTCCACCTCCCAACCCTATCTCAATACCTCTAACAATTTCCTCCTACATACCCTATCATACGCTTTTTCCAAATCTACAAAGCATGTATACCCCACTTTACTTTTTTTTTATACATAATTTCTCAACAATTATCCTTAGCGTAAACACCTGGTCCACACATCCCCTACCTTCTCTAAAAAACCCATGTTCCTCTCCCAGCCCCTCTCTTGTCAGTTCTTTCACTCTTGTCACTAAAAACACAATAAAAATGACAATATAAAGATTCAGGTATATATATATATATATATATATATATATATATATATATATATATATATATATATATATATATATATATATATATATATATATATATATATATATATATATATATATATATATATATATATATATGAGTGTTGCACCAGTCAGGTTAGTTGCACATGCCATTGCCCTCATCGGTTCTGTGCATGTTAAAGTAATACAAGTATTCTAATACATAATTTACAAAAAGGAAAAAATTTCCGGCACAAGCTATTTATTAGACTCTACTAAATTTGACAAAGTTCTATACTTTGTACACCAGTACACCACATGGTGTAGAAATTAGAATTAGAAAAGATAAAATAAATGAAAACTTGTAAATTTTACCTTTTTTTTTTATTTTCGC
>SEYY01000353.1:5000-16134 GCA_009176605.1 Armadillidium nasatum
TTGAGAGTGAAAGGCTGTTTAGTAGTGGGGTCCAAATATACACTCCCAAGATTAAATTGAATTACCCCAGAAACTGGAGAAAAGATTTTCTGCATGACAATTTTGAGAGTTCTAAATTTAAAGTACTAGAATTTTGTATGTCCATGTACTCACAAACTAAAGTTTATAAAATCAGTGTTCTGAAGATATTACTGGGTGCCTCACTTTATCTTGGCCACAGATATTCACTTAAAGATATCAAAGTACTGGTCATAAGTAGGAACCATCTGGGGTTGCCTTAAATTTGTAAAAATGTCAAAAGCAAAAAAATTTTGTTAAAAAAAATTAGATATAATTTTAATTGAGATTAATTTAATTATAAGGAAGGAGTAGAATAGTAAGCATTCACTTAAGTTAATGATTATATACATTTTCTCCGAAAAAATTTCAGAAAATTACAGATTTTGTATAAAAAAAGTTTAAAAAAACAAAAATTTTTAAAATTATTTTTTTCTCATTCACAATAGTGATTCAACAGGTTTACTTATGTAAGACCCTAAATTTAAGTTTGAAAAAATGTAAGATATAAAATTATCGATATAACCTGTATTTATAGTACTTATTTTTATTTTATTGCTGTTTATCAAACTTGTATCATTTAGCTACATTATTTCAAAACTATTATTTTGTTTATACTTTCAGTCACTATAGATAAAAAGATCAGCTTCAGCAGTATGGGAGTACTTTACAAAGTTTCAGGATAGGCTCAAAATAGCTAAATGTAACATCTGCAGCCAGGAAATTAGAAGAGGACCTCTGGGTGCCCTACGTAAAATTTTTTCAACCAAATCTTTATGGAGACATCTAAAATCAAAACACAAAGATGACCATTCACTAGCAGAAGAGGAGCTGTTGAAAGAAAAAGAATATATTGAAAAGGCAATAAGAAAAATCTTTATTTTCTTTGATTTAATAAACTATTTATGTATAATTTGTAATTTTAACTCCAGCAAGTAAACCTCAGTTTTCCCTGATTATTAGCTAGGGCCAGTATTATTTGGATGATGAGAAACTCAGGACTGACTATTTTCAGCAGTATTACATCACTTGCTACATGTCCAATGTAAGATTACATCACTTGCTACATGTCCAATGTAAGCAGATCATGTATTAAATAAGTCCTTCTTTGAAGGTTGGGTCATTTCCAGGGGATTTTGGCCACCAAAGTCGCCTGACCTTACCCCCCCCCCCCCCAGATTTCTTCCTATGGGACATGCTGAAAAGGAAAGTGTATCACAACAAGCCACATACTCTTATGCAGCTGAAAGACAATATTCAGTAGACAATTGATGCTGTAACTCCCAATATGTTGGTAGAAACTTTCCATAACATGGAAAAGCATGTGAAGGCATGCGTTGATGCTAATGTTGATAATTTCCAATACTTGTTATGATGTTAGTACAATTTTCACACACCAAGGTTTGTTTGTGGCAAATTTTATGAACTTATGACTAAGGATGCACCGATTAATCGGCAGATAATCGGTAATCGGCCTAATCGGCCATATTACCGATTAATCGGTAATCGGCTTTTCACATGATTAATCGGCCGATTACTTAAATCCTTTACCAGAACAAACCAACCTTTACAAGACTATTTTATAACTGCCAAGTTAATCATCAGATAGCTTCGACACAGTAACAAATAACAATACCAATATAATTTTCAAAATTGTTTGTCATTTTGTGCCTGGCTGCTATTATGGCTTTTGCCTTTTTTTTTTTTTTTTTTTTTTTTTTTTTTTATTTTTCATTTTAATCATTTATTATAACATATTATAATTTAGTCATTATTAATACAAATACTACAAATACATACATACAAATTGCATAAAAATACTACTAAATTTTGGCAGTTTTCCATGTTTTCTGTTTATACTGTTGCCTCTTCAATTCATGTTGTCTTCTATCTATCTAGCTCTCAAGCTCATCAGTATTTAAAGTTCAATACTCTTAAGTTATAATGCAGAAACATAAGAGTTTCCCCATTTTCAGGACACAGCCTTTTCCTTGTAGGTTCATAGTACTAAAAAGTCTTTCACTCTCAACAGATGATGGATGGTGCGCTTAGATATTTTGAAGCCAAATTGCTCAATATTGGTAAAGTCTCCCGTGTCTTTTTCCACCAAAGTAATGGGTCTTCGCTTCTTTGAAGTGTTGGTAGAGTTAAATATTGATCCAGTTCCTTTGCGCATCTACGAGTAACAGATTTACTCCTCTTGAGTTTGGGTTGCACATCTGTTGTACTTGCAACGTCTAAGTCTGAATTTATTTTCATAGGCTTATTTGACTCAAAATCATCTAACAGTTTTGAAAGGGAAACAGTTTTAGGTACACTTTCATAAGTTTCATTATCTTGATCATCATTAGAAGAGCTGTCTCCTGTTTGACTATCAATAGAATTTATCTCAGATTGATGTTCTACAATATCCATAACCCATTTCTTAATAGTGTCTTCTTTAATGTCATCCTTTTGAAATTTCAATTTAAATCTGGGATCGAGAAAAGTAGCCAAGCACAGAAATTTTTCATTTATGTATGATGCAAATCTTTTTTCAGTTGATGCACTGAATTCTTCAACAGTTGAAATAATTCCACTAAATTCACCAGTATGTTTGGTAGCTTTTAATAGAAATAATCTGAGAGCTAATATTGTAGGGATTATCATTGATATAGTTGATGTTCTGTTACTTGATTCTTTGCTGATGTCTTCAAATGGACTTAAAAACTGGACAACTTTTTCAACAATTGTCCATTGGTAACTTGATAAAGTTGGAATGTCATTGTCAACAGCATACATTATAAGAGCTTTTAGCTGTTCTAAATTTATTTTCAACATATTATATGTTGAATTCCAGCGAGTAGACACATCTTTAATCAGTTTATGTTTGTCCAATTTAAGCTGCTCTCCTGGATTTCGGTTAATTTGCTAATCGCTAATGAAGAATGATTAAAGTGTGATACTATTTTTCTGCTATTTGCAATTATATTGCTCACAGCCTTTTGCGAAAATATTGAATCATTTACTGAAAGTTGCAATGTGCGTATGAAACATGATAGTGACTGTACACCACACTTCCTCATACCACCAACCATATTTGCGGCGGAAACTCGTAGTACAAGAAAAATTTTGTTGGAGATCTTATACTCATTCAGAACAATGTGTAGTTGTTCACTTATTATTTCAGCTGTATGTGAACCAGGGAAAGGAACAACTCTAAGCACAGCTCTACATTGTTCAAACTCATCTGAAAGCCAATGGCCTGTCACACTCAGAAATGGAGCATTATTTGTTGAAGCTGTCCAAATGTCTGTGGTCAAAGAAAGACTGCTAATTTCATCGAGCGATGTCTGAATTTTTGCTTTTACTTTCATAAATATATCCGGGATTATTTTGTCTGTGAAATATTTTCTTGATGGAATTCTGTAATTAGGACAGAGTTTTGCAATAAGCCTTTGGAATCCAATGTCAGATGTTAAAGAATATGGTTGAATATCAAACAGCCTATTCATTGTCTCCTATCAAATAATATATCTCTTGGAACTTGTGATCGCTAATATTCCAAATTTTACTCTTTACTAAAACTGATTCGTATAGTTGGTTAAACTTTTTTTGGAGGCTCATAGTTCCTGCACCTTGCTTCTGAAGTATATGGCTGTGACCAATCATATTGCCTTTTCAGCTTATCCACTTCAGCTTTTGCTTCATCTGATTTGAATTTCTTAATGTGGTTCAAACATATTTGTCGTTGTATAACTTTTTGCAGATTTGCCACCTCTTGATATGGTGGCTTTACATAATTCAAAAAATACATTTACTGTTTATCCTTAGGATGAACATCAAAATACTTCCAACAATAACTGGTTGACATACTGCTTTCGTTAAAAAGTGTAATTAATATTTAATTATTTATATCTCTATAATCGAGATTCTAGAATCTATGTTATCTTTAAAATTTAAAATTTTTATTTTTTTATATATCTGAAAGGTAAGCAATAAAAATGATTTACATTAATAAAGAAAACATGCATAGTTATTAGTTATAAATAATAATGTTGATAACTGCTTTTTCTCAGTATTAATTTAAATTATTAGGTGTAATTGATGAAAGGCCGATTAATCGGTAATCGGCCGATTAATCGATAATCGGCCACTTGGCTTATCGGTGCACCCCTACTTATGACCACTATTTTGATATCTTTAAATGCATATCTGTGGCTGAGAGCAAGTGGGACACCCTGTATTATATTATTAAAATTATACAGATATTTACACATTTGAATAAAGAAAAAGAAAAGACAATTTTATTCTTCTTTGTTATAAAATTGTTAAATTTATTAAAATAATGAAAGTTTTAAAATATACTTTTTTTTTTTTTTTTTTTTTTTTTTTTTTTTTTTTTTTTTTTTTTTTTTTTTTAAAAAAAATTCAGAAAATCGTAATCACCACACACACACACACACATATATATATATATATATATATATATATATATATATATATATATATATATATATTATATATATATATATATATATATATATATATATATATATATATATAAACTTTGGAGCAAACTGTGACAGGTAAACTTTCTATTTGAGTAAAATATCTTATCTGTCAGTTTTCAAGGTTATACAAGTTGCATCGTATTCTGAAGTTTTGTCCATTCTTACATGTAATGATTATGGTGCTCTGAATGTTAAAATAGTGAATAATAATATTACCTTCAATACGTAAATGATATTGTGCTAAATACCTAAAATTGCTGTGAACAGTATTACTTTTAAAACAAATGGGAATGTTGCTAAAATTGCGTATGTTATGAAATTGTCTTTTGTCTTCATTGCAACTTTCCACTTTTGGTTACTCTTAGAATGGACATATCTTCAGCTTGAAAGATTTTGAATGTCTTTTTAAATATGTGGATATATTGTAGGTTTGGTTGATTTGCATTGGATTATATATTCACAGAACCTGCATTTATGTATGCATTTTTGTGTTTAAATTTTTGGGGTAATGATGTCATGATTGGTCTGGTCTTTTTGAAATTGTAAACTGTAATGAAACTGTTATACTAATTGTTTCTTCTTCCCAACCTCTTTACTTCTTTGATAAAAAGGACGTTGTTCTTAATATTATGAATAGGGGATACTTTCCTTTAAACTGTATTGGGTTATATATATATATATATATTATATATATTATTATATATATATATATATATATATATATATATATATATATATATATATATATATATATATATATATATAATATATAGTTTAGTGTAACCTAGAGACTTTTCTGTTACTGTTCTAGTGCCAAGAATTTTCTATATATTCTTTTGATTTATTATTATTATTATTATTATTATTATTATTATTGCTGTTATTAAGACTTTGATATAAATTTTTATTTTTTTATTAAGGGTAAAAATTTTAATTAAGGTATTGCCCCATTTGAGGAGAAAAACTTTTCTTAATAGTTTTTACTCTTAAGCACGTGAGTCAATCACTCTGCTATTATGTCACAGTGGCACAGTAAATTTTAAAAATATAAATTTTTAGTAGTTTTAAAATTATTATAAGCAGGAAATATGCCCCTTGCTTTTCATTGTGTAAATCTTTGTTTGAAAGATTATTTTTCCTGACCTAATTTTGTTTTGGTTGAAAGATTAATTGTCTTGCTTATGCATGAATACTGAGTGGTAGAAGAGTTGGAAATATATTTTCTAGTTAATAAGCTTAAAAATTGTTTACAGTTCATAAATTTTTCCTTGATTGGAAAAATGCATTTTATTTTTTGTTATATTCATATGATATTTTAGGATACTTTTTTAAAAATTTGATTTATCAAGAGATACCGTATGTTATTGCTTCTTTTGTGGATTTTAACCTTTCCTTCATACATCTAAAAATAAAAATTTAATTGTATCGTAAGTAGCAATAAGAAAATTACAACTGCAGATTTGTCTTTTTTAAAAGTTAGGTACATTTTTCACACTATTTTTCATTAAATCCCATTTCACCTGGTCAAGTAATACGTTATAAAGAACAATGTGTAATTCAATACTGAAAAATATTGATAGGTTCTCTTTAAACATTGTGGGTTCCATGAATGAGTCCTTATTCATTAATATAACAAATATACTGTAGTAATGTTGTTAACTTATAATTGAATGAATACCTTTGGCATCAAATATAAACTTTAAATTAATATTAAATATTCTGTACGATCACTTCCACAGTATAGTTTTTAAATTTTCAAAAATACTCTTATAGATTTTAATGGCTGTTACTATATTTAAAAATATTAAATTAGTTTGCCAAGATTTAAATTAATGAATTTTTTAAATTCGCCCTTTAGTTTCATTTTTATTTTACTTCCCTATGATTCACTTTACCATTCTTGATAATCTAGAGATGGGTGAAACATTTTACTAGACAGGGTGCAAGATCTGAAACACAACATACAACAAGAACCACAATAGGGAAACCATCAGGACTGAAAGCATTCTTAGTATTAAGTTCAGAGAATGGAAATCACATCTTAGAAACAATTGCAATATTAGGTAAAAATGAGTTGAAAGGATATGAAGAGGAAGAAACAGCACCTTAATCATCAAATTATCTAAAGATATTATAAGAGTTGCAAAGATGAACAGAGGACATCAGAGTTAGAAATTGCTTAATATCATGAGAAGGATCAGAAGTTAAGAAAAAGGTCTTCCATATTGAAGCACTTAGAAGATTATGGGACAAATGAGTAAAGAGTTCACTATCTGCTTGTTGATATAGATAACGAATTGGTAGGTGTATTCATTAGATGTCTTGAGAGCTAAACCAACACCGTGGTTTCTGTGGTCTAGAGAGCTCCATGCAACTCACCTTCCTGTGTCTAAACTCGAACCCCGTTTCCACAAAACCACAAAATCTCCCTTGCTCCATCCATTCATCTCCATTTTAGCCTTAATCTCACTCTACCCCCACTTACTACTATGCTTACAGAAGCACCTGTTTAAGGCACCGACAGTTTGAACTCTTTAAAAAACTATCAGCTCTGACAAATCTCACCTGTACTAGAACAGAATGTTGGCCACAAAACAACTGACGCTTCTTACCGGTGTTATAGGTTACCTATCACACGTGACAGACGAGCACCTTTGGTGCCCTCTTCGTTTTGGTTTTTTTTAGGGGTCTGTTCTATTTTCTCATTCTTTCAGATGTTTCCATTATTTTTTTTGCCCATATATATATATATTATATATTATATATATATATATATATATATATATATATATATATATATATATATATATATATATATATATATATATATATATATATATATATATATATATATATATATATACGGTATATATGATTTATTAATTATAATTGTCAATTTTAACATTTGTTCATTTTTTTTAATGAATTAATTTGATTTCCTTGTGGGAATGCTATATTATTATTATTATTATTATTATTATTATTATTATTATTATTATTATTATTATATTATTATATTATTTATTATTAAATTCCACTGAATAAAAAAAAAAAAAGTGAAAGTTTTTTTTTTTTTTTTTTTTTTCTCAATGAAATTTATCGCATATTTCCTTAATTTTATTCTTGTTTCAAATTTTGTAGTTTTTAAAAATGTACCTACGCGGAATTACAAATATATAATATATAAATATATATATATATATATATATATATATATATATATATATATATATATATATATATATATATATATATATATATATATATATATATATATATATATATATATATATATATATATTTATATATTATTTAATATTTTTTTATATATTGGTCATTTATATTTTTATTTTGTATTTGGTGTAACTTTAACAGTTTTTTTTTATATTATATATTATATATATATATATATATATATATATATATATATATATATATATATATATATATATATATATATATATATATATATATATATATATATATATATATATATATATAAATAAAATTCGAAAGTAAAAGCTGCTCCCTCTTCTATGTGACCTTCATTTCTTCGTCAATTCCTGTATTGGCTCATAGTGCACGGCCTGCGAGCACATTAGTGTTTACACAAATCAACCACTTCTCAAATTTTTTCGTATCTAACTGTTTTTTTGTCACTCTTTGTCCCTAAAAAAGGAGTGAAAAGCTTATTTTGTTTGCAGGTATTTTACCTTTTGGAAGTATTCTCATTTGCAGGTGAGGAAAATCCTGGGCCTCACCTACGCCCTCCTGGATAGATTTTTTTGTTTTGTTTATCACTCTATATCACCATTGCATAGTTGGATCTGAAAATCTCGTTTGGGTTGCTCACAGTCAATGTTTATTTATTTATTTATTTTTTTATTTTTAATTTTTTTAAAAAAGTTTGTTAAATGCTCAGTTAATATAAATTTTTGGGTTTACGCCAAAAGATAATTTTTTTTTTCTTCAAATTTTTCTAAAGGTGAACGTGTGTATCCAAAATGATTGTCCTGCTTGAATTTAAGAAATTTTTTTTATTTTTATTTTTTTTTCTTTGGTAAGCAGTCTTAACTCGACATTGTTTTGTATCATCTGCTAAAGTTATTTAATTTATTTTTAACCCATTCTTTTCTGATGAGATTGAGATTCGTAAATATTATTATTATTATTATTATTATTATTATTATTATTATTATTATTATTATTATTATTATTATATGTTGATATGGATGGATTCAGTATTGAAAAATTATACTGACTACCACTCAATGCAGTTTAGTTCTTGGAAATCCCAGTATAGCAGAAATATTAGTGATTATTGTATCGTAAAATTATAATTGAAAATAAACAAAGTAATAATAATAAAAATAATTAATAATATAAATTATATTATATATATATATATATATATATATATATATATATATATATATATATATATATATATATATATATATATATATATATATATATATATATATATATATATATATATATATAATGGATGAGCCGTATAGCAAATTTGCCGGATAACTGGATATCTGTCAGTTTTCAAAAATTATACTGGATATACAGTTTTTACTAACCAGCTGGATATCCGTCTTAAAATTTTCAGATATTCATTTAAATTCACATTAATTGTTAATTTTAAATAGGATATATATATATATATATATATATATATATATATATATATATATATATATATATATATATATATATATATATATATATATATATATATATATATATATATATATATATATATCCTCTCGTGGGTAAAGGTCAGAGGCCTACTAATTTCCACCAAAGTTTGGGAACATTTTAATCATGGTTGATTAAAGGCCGACATGTCCGATACACTGCATTTGAAGGTGTGCATGTCTAAGGAAGTTGGAAGTTAGAAATTACCCCAGATTTGCGAGTCGAACTCTATACAGGTGCGAACAACACTTAATATAAAGAGCAAACAACTGGGTTGAAGTGAAGAAATTCCGAAGTAGCTTCAGAATACCCAGTTAATGTGATCTTCGAAGAAAGATAGCAAGATAAAGAAACGCCGAAAATATTAAAGGACAGATGAAGGTTTGGGTTGCGTGTTTTCGAAGTTAATGTCATAGTTGCGTGGAAGGTTGCGTCGAGTATAAAGGTGGAGGAATTAAGTTTATGAAGCATTGAAAAGCACCATATTTTCTCTGCCCCAATTTGAAATACGAGAAAGATCATAGGTTAGTTGCTCCAAGGTCACCCTCCTTGCATAAATTAACTGCTGTAATAGAAAGAAAGTATTAATGAAATATATATATATATATATATATATATATATATATATATATATATATATATATATATATATATATATATATATATATATATATATATATATATATAATATATATATATATATAGTAACCCAAAAAACTTCACATTTCGAAAACCTGTTGCACTGACAGTGGTGAAAAAGAAGGAGCGGGGCTAGGGTGTGCTGGTAGGTTAGTAGTCCAAGTCCAACCGTCATCAGTCACCAACATGATTTTGTTGGGTGCACGCCGTAACGTTTGCTGTCAAAGTATTTTTCACAAACAACTGTCCTTGATGGACGTAATGAGGGCCTTTCGTAGATATTTCAAATTTCGAAGTAGCCAAAACTTTCCAGAAATCATCCTTGTTGAGCTTTTGTTGTTCTCAGTCGCAACATTCGGTGGTTCGACCCCGGAGGAGGAAAGTCTTCTTTGTCTTCCCTTCAGTGTTCTTCATTTTCCAACTTATTTATTGCTGTTATTGCAATGTTAATTAAAATAATATTGCTATTATTGCAATGTTAAAATAATGTAAAATCTTGAGAACGAAGGAAGGACAGGGTGAAAACCTGATGATAATGCCTTGATGGGAGCTCGTTTGGTTAAAGTTGTTCTTGAATCGAACTTTTTCGGGTTCGAGCATAGCTAAACGGTAAAGTGTCGATTTTTTGTTGTTCTCAGTCGCAACATGAGATTGTTCGACCCCGGAGAAGGAAAGTCTTCTTTGTCTTAAAGTTTTCTGCGTTTTCTAACTTACTTATTGCGGTTATTTATTATATATATATATATATATATATATATATATATATATATATATATATATATATATATATATATATATATATATATATATATATATATATATATATATATATATATATAAAATCACCATCACTTACTGACAGAACCCTGTTCGAGGAGTGTGGTTCTTAGCCAGGAGAAATCGAGTTATATGTTATTTCTGACTAAGTTGATAAGTTACACAGATTATTTAGGTTTTGGATAGGGAAACCCTGCTCCGGTACAGCCCAATCAAGTATATTTTTGACTACCGGTGGGCGTGGTTTTGAATCCTTGATTGGTGAACCTCTATAGGACCAATTTAGAGAGAATATGATATTGTATGTGTTGGCTATGTTTTTAAGTGATATGCGAGTATTGAGATTAGCGTATTAATACATAACCTTGCCATAAACTAATTAATTAATTAACTACAGAATATCCCTACAAACGACAATTTTTGTGCCCGTTCAGATAACTTGATCTGAGGTTCGAACCTAG
>SEYY01000353.1:16234-18734 GCA_009176605.1 Armadillidium nasatum
TCCATTTTCTTTGCGGTTCAGTCTGCTGAAGTTGACTCGAGGATCCGGGGGTCCAGGGGTCCGTGAACCGACAAAGAAAATGTCAGGAAGGTCCCTGAGAATGCAAGATTGCACGCAAATGCAGAAAAGACCGTTAGGGACAGGTTGCCAGATTTTCGAAATCTGGCACCCCCCGAAAGCGCCCTATATACTACTTATATATATGAAAAAAGAAAACACGAATAACGGTAACGGTAACTGTAATGGTAACGTGGGTAACAGATTTCAATGGTACTCATGTTTTTAGTAAGGACTTCGAATTTGAAGAAAAAGAAACCAAGGCTTTTGGTGGAGAAGCTGAATTTTATTTGTTTATGCAGAAGGGGATAAGCACCTACAGAGGGAAAATGGTGTACAGGTGAAGAAGAACGTGATGCACCTTATTAAATAGTATTATAATTTCTTTTCTTTATTTACTCACTTGTTTTTTGGGGAATAATCTCAACATCCCCTCATGGTGAACTCACTAAATGGCAAAGTAGTCTAAATCAATGATTGATATGAGTCCGCCGGAACATAAAGGTGAGTAAGGTGACAGAGTAAAAGGTGAAGATCGATAGTCACTTAAGTTTTCAGAAGGTTAAAAGGATCAATTAGCCAATTAAACAGCAAATTTACAAATGAACATTTTGCCTAAAATCAAAGTATATATATATATATATATATATATATATATATATATATATATATATATATATATATATATATATATATATATATATATATATATATATATATATATATATATATATATATATATATATATATATATATATATATATGATAGATAGATAGATAGATAGATAGATAGATAGATAGATAGATAGATAGATAGATAGATAGATAGATAGATAGATAGATAGATAGATAAAAAAGTGGTTTGAGTAGGGTTTGACGTTCATATGTTTCCTTTTTTTCCATATGAGTTTGGTTTCTATTAAGCATTTAATATTTTAAAATTTAAAAAATGGCAAAAAAAGCAGATTTAGTAACATGTTTCACATATTGGCCTATTTTAATTCTGTTCTTGTATAGATTTGGAAATTGCTAATAACCAAAACCAAAATAGAATTATTGGAATGGAGACAAGCTTTTGCCGATTCAAACGAGTACAAGGATACGGAATAGTAGGTTCAACTCTCATGCATACCCACTAATCACTATTCCCAAATTTCACTTTTATATGTTAACAGATGTTAACACAGTTTTAATATTCTAAACTTGTAGTAGGAAAATAAATTAAAAGAAATTCCCTGCATTTCATCATAAAGTCCAGTGAGTTTTTTTCATATACTATACTTGCTCCACTAAACAAATGTTTGCTCAGGACACTGCTGGGGAAACAGGATACATTACGCCGAGCAGGTTGACTCAGTTTGGGATAATTTTGCTCATTTATCTCACAAGTCAAGAATATCAGCATCAACATCACTCTCTCTCTTCTTATTTTTCAGTAAAATGTGTCAATTACTTTATCAGCTTTATTTTTGTATTTAAGCCCTTGTTCATCGATACTACTTAAGGCCAACAGAATATTATTGCATCTTTTACAAAAGAACTTGTTGATCATATTTGTATCTTCAGTGCAAGCTCTCAAACGTATATTTTGGTGACTCTTCCTGCTCAACTGTAATTTCTTTAGTCGGCTTTGAAGGAATTTTGAATTCCTTCACCATTGATATCTTGGAATGAGGTGAAAAACTTGGATTTGTACCATGAATATCAGAGAGGTTGCTACTGTAAAAATATAATCAGTTTTTAAAGTAACAGATTTTATGTACCGTTCACTTCTAAGTGCTTCTTCATTAGAACATGATATACAACATCTTGGTGATTTCTGCAATGGATTTACGTTTTCAATTGAAACATTGGTATAACTCAATCATTGGGTCATTTTTTCATTAGGTTTTAGTACTTAATAGCATCTGTAATGACGATCAAATCATCGCTTGTTAAATGTTTTGATTTATTTTCAAGACTCAACTTGCAAGCAAGATCAAACTATCTATCACATCTGAAGTGCATTGTATCATTTGTAATATCCTGTTCTATCTCTTGGACCTACTATATATACTGCCATTCAGCTTTGGTTGTGGATGATTTTCTTATGCGTTTCTTAGACCATGTCTGGTGGCTACAGAGTGACTGAAATGAGTATTTATAATTCCATACTATAAATATTTGTTACTGATTCCCGAGATTGAAAGATTTCTTTCATACTAACGATATTGCGTTAATTAATAAGAAAACGTTTGATTTGAAGATAACTCATGATAAGAAATACAAACCTGTGCACATCTTTCTACTTCCATATTTATTTCATTCGGATGAAAAAACGTTTTTTCGGAATAGTCCAAATGCAGATGCCAATTATCAACGACATCATTAATATATATATATATATATATATATATATATATATATATATATATATATATATATATATATATATATATATATA
>SEYY01000353.1:23734-26234 GCA_009176605.1 Armadillidium nasatum
TTGCTCACAGCCTTTTGCGAAAATATTGAATCATTTACTGAAAGTTGCAATGTGCGTATGAAACATGATAGTGACTGTACACCACACTTCCCTCATACCACCAACCATATTTGCGGCGGAATCTCGTAGTACAAGAAAAATTTTGTTGGAGATCTTATACTCATTCAGAACAATGTGTAGTTGTTCACTTATTATTTCAGCTGTATGTGAACCAGGGAAAGGAACAACTCTAAGCACAGCTCTACATTGTTCAAACTCATCTGAAAGCCAATGGCCTGTCACACTCAGAAATGGAGCATTATTTGTTGAAGCTGTCCAAATGTCTGTGGTCAAAGAAAGACTGCTAATTTCATCGAGCGATGTCTGAATTTTTGCTTTTACTTTCATAAATATATCCGGGATTATTTTGTCTGTGAAATATTTTCTTGATGGAATTCTGTAATTAGGACAGAGTTTTGCAATAAGCCTTTGGAATCCAATGTCAGATGTTAAAGAATATGGTTGAATATCAACAGCTATCATGTCTCCTATCAAATAATGTATCTCTTGGGACTTGTGATCGTTAATATTCCAAATTTTACTCTTTACTAAAACTGATTGTATAGTTGGTTGAACTTTTTTTGGAGGCTCATAGTTGCTGCAACTTGCTTCTGAAGTACTTGGCTGTGACCAATCATATTGCCTTTTCAGCTTATCCGTTTCAGCTTTTGCTTCATCTGAATGAATTTCTTAATGTGGTTCAACATATTTGTCGTTGTATAACTCTTTTCAGATTTGCCACCTCTTGATATGGTGGCTTTACATAATTTAAAAATACATTTACTGTTTATCCTTAGGATGAACATCAAAATACTTCCAACAATAACTGGTTGACATACTGCTTTCGTTATAAAGTGTAATTAATATTTAATTATTTATATCTCTATAATCGAGATTCTAGAATCTAGAGTTATCTTTTAAAATTTTAAATTTTTATTTTTTATATATCTGAAAAGTAAGCAATAAAAATGATTTACATTAATAATGAAAACATGCATAGTTATTAGTAATAAATAATAATGTTGATAACTGCTTTTTCTCAGTATTAATTTAAATTATTAGGTGTAATTGATGAAAGGCCGATTAATCGGTAATCGGCGGCGACGATTATGCATATATATATATATATATATATATATATATATATATATATAATATATATATATATATATATATATATATATATATATATATATATATATATATATATATATATATAACTTTGGAGCAAACTGTGACAGGTAAACTTTCTATTTGAGTAAAATATCTTATGTCAGTTTTCAAGGTTATACAAGTTGCATCGTATTCTGAAGTGTTGTTCATTCTTACATGTAAGGATTATGGTGCTCTGAATGTTAAAATAGTGAATAATAATATTACCTTCAATACGTAAATGATATTGTACTAAATACCTAAAATTGCTGTGAACAGTATTACTTTTAAAACAAATGGGAATGTTGCTAAAATTGCGTATGTTATGAAATTGTCTTTTGTCTTCATTGCAACTTTCCACTTTTGGTTACTCTTAGAATGGACATATCTTCAGCTTGAAAGATTTTGAATGCCTTTTTAAATATGTGGATATATTGTAGGTTTGGTTGATTTGCATTGGATTAAATATTCACAGAACCTGCATTTATGTATGCATTTTTGTGTTTAAATTTTTGGGGTAATGATGTCATGGATTGGTCTGGTCTTTTTGAAATTGTAAACTGTAATGAAACTGTTATACTAATTGTTTCTTCTTCCCAACCTCTTTACTTCTTTGATAAAAAGGACGTTGTTCTTAATATTATGAATAGGGGATACTTTCCTTTAAACTGTATTTGGGTATATATATATATATATATATATATATATATATATATATATATATATATATATATATATATATATATATATATATATATATATATATATATATATATTAGTCAATAACCTAGTTTTTCTGTTACTGTTCTAGTGCCAAGAATTTTCTATATATTCTTTTGATTTATTATTATTATTATTATTATTATTATTGCTGTTATTAAGACTTTGATATAAATTTTTATTTTTTTATTAAGGGTAAAAATTTTAATTAAGGTATTGCCCCATTTGAGGAGAAAAACTTTTCTTAATAGTTTTTACTCTTAAGCACGTGAGTCAATCACTCTGCTATTATGTCACAGTGGCACAGTAAATTTTAAAAATATAAATTTTTAGTAGTTTTAAAATTATTATAAGCAGGAAATATGCCCCTTGCTTTTCATTGTGTAAATCTTTGTTTGAAAGATTATTTTTCCTGACCTAATTTTGTTTTGGTTGGAAGATTAATTGTCTTGCTTATGCATGAATACTGAGTGGTAGAAGAGTTGGAAATATATTTTCTAGTTAGTAAGCTTAAAAATTGTTTACAGTTCATAAATTTTACCTTGATTGGAAAAATGCATTTTATTTTTTGTTATATTCATGATATTTT
>SEYY01000353.1:33734-36234 GCA_009176605.1 Armadillidium nasatum
TTTGAAGTTGATATAGATTCCGTTTTACCACCAGTTGTATTTAATTAATTTATGCAATGCATGACTGATTGAAAAGTTGTGAAAGTACATAAAGGTAATTTCGAGCAATTTCTTTTAATTTTTCGTGCTTATCATAAACGTTTTAGAAGTTGAAATATGATAGTTTAAAATATTTTTTACATTTGAGGTCGAGGGAAGGTAGTAAGAAACTACTGTAAAAGAAACCAACGCATATATATATATATATATATATATATATATATATATATATATATATATATATATATATATATATATATATATATATATATATATATATATATATATATATATATATATATATATATATATATATATATATATATATATATATATATATATATATCACACACACACACACACACACAAAGTTCTTAATCTTGAGAGTCATTTGTAGTAGCGAGTCATCATGAGTGCGACTCACCGAACAATGGGCGAGAAGTACAACGAACGAATGCACGAACATCTGAACGAGTCAAGCATTGAGTGAGTGAGAGTGAGAGAAACGGCGGCGATCAGGCGGGGAACATTTATGGGTACCAACTTTTCGACCGGCGTAGACTGCCGTCCGCCGCCATCGTAATTTTTTCCCTCATTGCAACAGGTTCATTTTCTTATTATTTGTTTATTTTTATTTTTTTTACATCTATTTGTAAATTTTTAGTATGTTAGTAGTTTCATTTCATGAAAATTACATATTAAAAGTAATATACAATTATCTGTGAACTTGGCAATAAAGTAATAAAAACGAAAACGTTACCTGTTATTTTTCCCCTACCCAAAGTTTTCAACCTGTTGACTCTATTTCCTTTGTGTAATATATATATATATATATATATATATATATATATATATATATATATATATATATATATATATATATATATATATATATATATATATATATATATATATATATATATATATATATATATATATATATATATATATATATATATATATATATATATATATATGTTAGATATTTCCAGATCCTCCTCCCCCCTTAATACAAACTTTTTTGGGTATGACAAATCCGATGTTGGCTTTTTTTCCCAGTTGTATGGTAGATAATTAATTTACTGTTCTTCTAGCATCTTTTAACCTTGAGCCATTACCAAATAATTTTTAAAAACTGATCAGTATATCATTCACTTCAATCAGAGGAATTTGAGGGGAAGGAAATAGAATTTTGCTTTTTTGTTTTTTTTTTGCTTGTTGGTGTGAGCGCTTTGATAACCTGGGTAACCAATTGGTGAAAAACGTTCTCAACCTGCAATTTAAAATATCGTAATATGCAGAAGGTGTTATACGAATGTGAAGAAGTAAGTTTCCAATAAAATTTTCTTTTATTTAAAGGTCTTTAGATTTTTAATTTTTTTTTTTTTTTTTTTTATTTTTTTTTTTTTTTTTTAAAACAGTAAAAGTAAATTTTTATTAAGATAAAATGAGTTTCCATTTACTTATTATTATTATTATTATTATTTTTATTATTATATAGGTTAACAGAGATAGATTATGTGAATAAATAAGTTGAATAAATTTTGAATTTTTTTCTAATAGCTTATAAAAATATATATATATATATATATATATATATATATATATATATATATATATATATATATATATATATATATATATATATATATATATATATATATATATATATATATATAGTGTGTACTTTAGCATGTATACATATTTAAAAAAGTACTAAACGTACGTAAAAAAGGATAACATTTTTGAAATCCTTGGGAATTTGCAGTAAGAAAACTATAAAAAAAAAAAAAAAAAAAAATATATAATATAAAAATGTACAAGTTGGTAATTAAAAAGTAGGGCATGTAAAAAAACCGAACATTTGTCTAAGGGGGCCCCCGTACCCCCCGACCCGTGAGTGATGATATTGTCGACTACTTTTCCTGTAGACGATTTGTTGTATTTCTCATGTTTTCCAATTTCTAAATTAAAAAAAAACTGACATTGGCGGACATACGATTCTCGCGAGGCTTACAAACAAGTAAAATTTACTTATGTAATAAAATTTATTATAAGAATTTATTTTTTATTTCCCAGTTTTTCTTACCTAAAATTCGACAAGGATTTCAAAAATATAATCTTTTTTAACGTAGGATTAGTAGTTTTTTAAATATGCATACATGC
This sequence comes from Armadillidium nasatum, assembly GCA_009176605.1. Taxonomy (NCBI): domain Eukaryota; kingdom Metazoa; phylum Arthropoda; class Malacostraca; order Isopoda; family Armadillidiidae; genus Armadillidium; species Armadillidium nasatum. The sequence continues at coordinate 35,940 of SEYY01000353.1, forward strand.
TAATGTATACTCTGGCCATATATATATATATATATATATATATATATATATATATATATATATATATATATATATATATATATATATATATATATATATATATATATATATATATATATATATATATATTATATTATATGATGGGATGATAGTCATCGTCATCGTCAATTTTCTGCCGATTATTTTGACGATTAATTTACATACCTTGGCTCATAAATCTCGGCTCCACCTTTTTCTGTTGAGTGTTAAAGGCTCATTAGTAGTGGAACCAAATATACTCCCAAGACGAAATCGA
>SEYY01000353.1:41234-48734 GCA_009176605.1 Armadillidium nasatum
CCAATTACTGATAAATTGACTGATTGTTGCTCTTTTTATATTGTACATTTTTTTAAATGTTTATCCCGCAGTTCTTAATTGTGTTTAAGAAGGCTGTGAAATATGTAATATGGCAATTACAGGGTTTACAGACGCTAGAAATATTGTAAAACATTATAACTTTTCAGTTTTAGAAGATAATAAGTTGATTGATGTACATATTCTGGCAGGCATAAAAGAAACTGATCATTTTAATTTAGGAACGATAATTGACGACTGTACATATTCTGCAGGCATAAAAGAAATTGATCATTAATTTAGGATGTGTCTATGCATTGGAATATATATCGAAGTACGGTAGTTTTTGCTGAAAAGAAATGTTGAATAAGGAAAAGTGCTTGTTAAACATGCTATGGATGCTAACATCTGTATATCGGGTTCTTATCAATAGGATATTGCCAAAAAAAAAAAAGAGTACAGAAAATTATTTGAAGAAATTTTTGTGAATCAAGTACGAAAGAGGTGATTTATTTTAAATATTGTTCCAACAATTAGAAGTATGAAGTTAATTTTTACTGAAAGGAGTGACAATTAGAAGCAGTGGAGTCCATACTATAGTTGAAAAACTTATTCAACTGAGAAAAGAATTGCAATATATTTGGAAAACCATCTTTAAACTTTTTTTTTTCTTCTTCTTTTTGAAAGATCCTAGATTCAAAAATGAAATTTTAAAGGATATGTAATGGAAGACAAAATAGGAGAATGAACATAAAATTTTTTTGAAAAATGGAATTTTGGAATCTATGGGAGATTTGTGAGAAGATATTTCGAATGGATTTGAGGATGATTAGGAATGTGCAAGCGCACCCTCTACTTTCTCAAATTTATCTGGTGAATTAGCTTTTTAGGATAGATAGTAATGAGAAATCACAAGAAAAGGAGAAAAATCTAGTTGAAATAATTGCAAAATTATTTTAATTTAAAATGAAATAATTTAAAATGAAATAATTGCAAAATTATTTTAATTTAAAATGCCTACAAGAAAAATTCATTGTGCATATTGTTAAGCAAGTTATATGTTTCTTTTCCATAACTTTTTTGTTTTTTAATATTTTTTTTAAAAAATTAATTAAATACTTTAACGACTGTGGAGCAGAGGGGAAAAAATTTCCCCCCCCACCCGACTTCAACTAAAGATCCTTCTCCATTTACACTTATTAATTCTAAGTTGTGTGAAATTTATAAAAGTATAATAATAAGGAACGCTTGCTATATACTTTTCACATTCAATTTTAAGTACGAAAAATATTGCAAACATTTTTATTTTTTTTTTTGATCTACTCCAGACTCCACCAAAATCTATTTTGCTTATCCACGGCTTTAGCTTGGCAACCCTGCTTAAATTGCCAGCTTATTAGTACAGACAAGAATTTGCACAAAATTTTAAGTAAAATAATAATAATAATAATAATAATAATAATAATAATAATAATAAAAATGGACTAAATTCATTCCTTGTCCAATCAAACTGATGATTCTTTTGGCAGAGATGAAATGGTCGTGTTGTAATATAATAAACAAAAATGACGATTACTGATTATTTGAATTGTTTTTCGATATTAGCGATTATCAAGCTATTAATCGGTGCCTCCAAATATATATATATATATATATATATATATATATATATATATATATATATATATATATATATATATATATATATATATATATATATATATATATATATATATATATATATATATACTATATATACTGTCACACAAGTACATATAAAATGTTTGTTACTATGGCACTCATAAGTCAATTTAAAAGTTAGCCACAGTTTTTACCCTGCCATGCCAAAAAAGATCTTAAAAAGTCATTTCAGCCTCCAATGAACGTTTGTGTGTTCATTTCTTTTGAAAAGTCTTTTAAGATGAATTTACTAAAGACCTTATCTGAAGAAGAAGAAGAAGAAGAAAAAAGAATTTGGCATAGAGTCTTTATAATTCAGGAGGATAAACATTGTATATTATGGAGACCCTCTTCTGCTTTGGCCTTCTTCCTCCCTCCTCCTCCTCCTCCTCTTTTTTCATTACATTAATGAATGAATGACTCTTGTCTCCTGCTTTTCAAAGATTTAAATTAAGATAGTACGCCGATATAAATTGGGTCTCCTGTACTCGTGCACACACACACACACACACACACACACACACACATATATATATATATATATATATATATATATATATATATATATATATATATATATATATATATATATATATATATATATATATATATATATATATATATATATATATATATTCCCAGGAAAGTGTTCTACCCGACTATAGAAATAACCCTCTTCCGGCAGCAAACTATTTCTTGTAGTTTCTAAAAGGGTAGATTGAGTTGTCAACTCTATCACTCCAACTCCCTTTACTTAATCCTACCCTGTTGATATATATATATATATATATATATATATATATATATATATATATATATATATATATATATATATATATATATATATATATATATATATATATATATATATATATATATATATATATATATATATATATATATATATACAGTATATATATATATGTGGGAAGGACGTTGTGCCGTCCGGAGCGATGCAATACTACCCACTGGGCATGACCCTCGGAGTGATAGAATAGCGGGAGTCCATAATATTGAGCTAATGGGTCCAAGATAAATTATAAATAAATATTATTATTATAAACCTTGTTTTAACTATGTTTGTTCTCGTACTTTTCCGCCGCAGGGATGCTGCCTTCAGAGATTATCGTCTTTTTCAAACTCCAGAAACTCAATTAACTTATATTTCATCCCGGACTCGTGCAAAATCTATTCTTCGTAACCAAAAACTTTTCTCCATCGTAAATGCAATAATATTTTTGGTTTCTCTTTCTCTCACCCTTTCTTTCATTTTGCAAGAAATATCAACTCTAACTTTGTTTCTTCCTCTTTCCCTTCCTATAGTATCTACTGATGGCACAACTGCCGTTTTACCTTCAACGAAAGCTGAACTCTTCGCTCAGACTTTTGCCCCTAATTCTACTTTAAATGATTCCTGAGCTATTCTTCTTTCAACCCTCTCCAACTCATTTATGCTTAATATTGTAATTTCTTCTTAAGATGTCATTTCTGCTCTCTCTAAGCTTAAAATTAAGAAGGTGAATGGTCCTGATGGTATTCCTCCTGCTATTCTCAAAACTGGTGCTTCTGAGCTTGCACCTTGCTTTGCTAAACTATTTCATCTCTGTCTTTCTACGTCGACCTTCCCTTCTTGCTGGAAACGTGTGCTCATTCAGCCTGTGCCGAAGAAGGGAAATCACTCTCAACCTTCTGACCATCGTCCTATTTCTTTAACCTCCGTTCTATCTAAAGTTTTCGAAACTATCCTTAACAGGAAGATTTGGAGACACCTCAATTCTTCTAATGTTATCTCTGATCGCCAGTACATCTCGTAAAGAAGGCTTCTAGTGGTGATCTTCTTTCTGACTCTTGGTCTTGTGCTCTTCGTTGTTTCGGTGAAGCTTTCGCGGAGGTGCTAGACATATCGAAAGCCTTCGAAAGAGTGTGGCACAAAGCTTTGATTTCCAAACATCTTCCTTTCGGAATCTGTCATTCTCTCTGCTTTCCTTTCTGGTCGTTGCATAGCAGCTGTTGTAGACGGTCACCATTCTTCCTTTAAATTTATAAATAGAATAGTTCCTCAAGGATCTGTCCTATTCCCAACTTTTTATCCACTTTTCATTAATGACCTCTCTGTTTCTTCATCCCCTATCCACTCCTATGCTGACGACTCTACGCTTCATTACTCCTTTTACTTTTAAAAGAGTAATGAAGCAGTTAATTGACGCAAGAAGGGTGAACTTGGAGCAACTAACCTCTAATCTTTCTCGTATTTCAAATTGGGGCAGAGAAAACATGAAGATTTTCAATGCCTCAAAAAACTCAATTCCTCCATCTTTCTATTCAGCACAACCTTCCACACAAGTCACAACTATGACATCTTCGAAGTCACTCGACTCAAACCTTCATCTGTCCTCAATATTCTCGGTATTTCTTTTTCTCGTGATCTATTTTTTATTTTTTATTTTTTTTGTGGAAGAATCACATTACTTCTCTTCCTAAACAAGCTTAATAAGAGGTTAAGTGTTCTGAGGCGCCTTTGTGATTTCTTTACGAGTGTTATTCGCCCTTGTACTGAGTAAGCCTCAGTAGGCCTCACATCTGGGATGGTTCCACACATAGAGCTCTTCCTGAAAAGATGAAGTCTAGGGCTTTTTGTCTCATCAACTCTCCCGCTCTCAGTAACTCTCTACAATCTCTTTCTGCCCGTCGAATAGTTGCGTCACACTCTCTCTCTCTCTATACTACCACTATACAACTCCCTCAATACAACGGCCACTGCTCGTCTGAACTCACGTCGCAATTGCATGCGATACGACTTTCTTCCTACACAGTCTCATCATCCTTTCTCTGTCCAACTCACCTTTATCAAACTTTACTCCCTTTATCTGTTTTCCCAACTTCCTTTGACTTGCTCAATTTTAACCGTCGTGAATCGGGATATGTCGGGTCATTAGCGACCAGTTTTTCGGTATCTCTACCTCCAACTCGGGTGAAGATTAGTAGGACTCTGCCCTTTTGCTCACCTGAGAATATATATATATATATATATATATATATATATATATATATATATATATATATATATATATATATATATATATATATATATATATATATATATATATATATATATATATATATATATATATATATGTAATTGGTGCATATTTTTACATATTACTTCCATGAATCCATATGGACATTCTCTTAAATCTTAACTTGAAGGTTAATTGCTGTGATGGTTTGCTGTTGATGACATTCTAAATGACTTATCAAAAGTAAAAGTTAGAGTATATTATTATTATTATTATTATTATTATTATTATTATTATTATTATTATTATTATTATTATTATTATTAAATATCCGTATCTTACCGTTTATTACTAAGAGCGAAATATTTTTTTTTTTCAAGATTACGATTCTTTTATATATATATATATATATATATATATATATATATATATATATATATATATATATATATATATATATATATATATATATATATATATATATATATATATATATATAATATATGGTTTTGTTTTACTAACTTTTAAATTTACTCTGAAATGCAAAGAATGATGTTTTGGGTGTTTCGCATTGGCTACATATAGGGACTATTATTATTATTATTATTATTATTATTATTATTATTATTATTAATATATATATAATATTATATATATATATATATATATATATATATATATATATATATATATATATATATATATATATATATATATATATATATATATATATATATGTAAATAAAGGTCATCCCATGTGCTATGTTCGAAATCTCTGATAAAATTTTACAATTTACTTTCCTCAATGCCATTTTGATAATGATCCTCTTGCTTTCGTAATATGGTTTTTTCTTATTGTTTAGATTTAATTCTATCTGAAACTGGTTAGTAGTAAGTTACTATTCCCCCTCCCCCCCTTTGAATGATGCTTGTATTAAGACATGCTATGATAACGTACAACTTAAAATGTATACCCATCCAAATATAGTTTGTTTTAAAAAAAAAATGGTGTGATTGAGTTTGTGGTGTGAGGCAAGTTTGACGAATAATAATAATAATAATAATAATAATGAATTGATGATATGATGATGATCAACTTCAAAACTAAAAACTGACAGTCACAGCAACATAGTTAAAGAGTAATTGCATATTCTAAAAAAGGGCATAATAAGCTAACCTCTAAAATTCTGAATATATTTTGTTCACGACTTTTAAAAATGAAAAATTTGAAGGACAACTTTAAAATTTGCTTCTCGCAGCTAAATGCTGTATTTAAACATCAATGTTTCTTGCATCGTACTATTAATGATAGATTTCATTCACCGATCACAACCCTACATCGTTTTCATTATATGTCAAAGGTTTAAACCTTTATCTAGCCTTCCAATTTTTTTGTTCTTATTTAAAGGGTTTTCTACCCCCCAACTCTGCAGTGTCTCTCCCCTATCCCCGCTCATGCACGTCACCCTATTTAACCCTCTACATTCCGTCTACAACACACACACACACAATTTTTTTTTTCAACTTCTCATATAACAGGTCTATTTCCTACACCCAGGCCTCCTGGCTATTCTTTTCCTATCTTTAATTCCCTCCCATCAGAGTTCTTCCCTCTTCACCCCCCCCACCCACCTTACTCTTTTGTCTCCCTCGAGTAAAGACTCCTCCCACAAATCCCACCCTATCCCCTATTCCCCTGCAAATTTTTTTACAGTCACTACTATTTTTTTTTTTCCATTTACAACTGGCGTCATATATATATATATATATATATATATATATATATATATATATATATATATATATATATATATATATATATATATATATATATATATATATATATATATATATATATATATATATATATAATTTATGAAGTTTATTTTTCCTTTAAATATCGTTTGATCTGGCGTTTTAAAGTAGGATTCTTCCCCCCCACCCCATGGCCGCCTTATCATGCCCCTCCACTCGGAGGCTTTGAACTAAAATACTTCTTTGCCTATTCATTTGTTTGGAGAGATATAAAAAATGCATTCAAAATACAAATAAATAATAATAATAATAATAATAATAATAATAATAATATAATAATAATAATAATAATAATAATAATTAAAAACAGTTTTAACTGAGAAATGAATTGGGATCGTTTTTCGGTGGATTTAAAAAAAAATTTTTTTTTTTTTTTTTTTTTTTATTTTTTTTTATACTTATAAAACGCATTGATAATATATATATATATATATATATATATATATATATATATATATATATATATATATATATATATATATATATATATATATATATATATATATATATATATATATATATATATATATATATATATATATATATATATATATATATATATATATATATATATATATATATATATATATATATATATATATATATATATATATATATATATATATATATATATATATATATATATATATATATATATATATATATATATATATATATATATATATATATATATATATATATATATATATATGTGTGTGTGTGAATGGACTGTTGTAAATTTCCTACCTACTTTTTATTATTGTTAATCCCACTTTTCAATTTATTCCCATCCCCATTTTGCGAGGTTTAATTTATACATATAGTATAAATATATATACTTTTTTAACTATTTTCTCTAGTTTCATCTTGAAGATAAATAAAAAAAAAAAATTTTTTTTTTCAATCACTATGCTTATGAATGATATCGTTCGCATACGAAGTGAGGTTGAAGGCACGTCAACAGTTTTTTTTACTAATTTCGTATTATGTA
>SEYY01000353.1:63734-73734 GCA_009176605.1 Armadillidium nasatum
TACTAAAAAGATAAAAAACAATTTGGTGTTTGTTACAGTCGTATAGGAAGAGAAGAAAAGAAAAGAAAAGAAAAAAAAGAAAAAAAAGCAAGCAGAACCTTTTGTGTGAATAAATAATATTATATGCTTCTCTTGGTTGTAAACATCTGTTTCAAATAATGTAACATTGTTACATTTAGGTAAAACAAACCCCCCATATATAGTATATACAAATGTCATTGGATATATATATATATATATATATATATATATATATATATATATATATATATATATATATATATATATATATATATATATACGCTGTAGAATTTTTATTGTATTCAAACATGTAAACATTTTATGTAAGTGATATTGCTGAAAAACATTAATTATGTAATGATGGACCACGAAACTAAAATAAATTTGACATTTGTTAAAAATAGAATATTATTTTGCTTGAGAAGAACTAGGATGACATTGAATTCAACAAGGAATATTAACTCTCTTTGATATAAATAGATAGGTTTCTCCCTAACTTTCCTTTTTTTTAATGCTCAAAATTTTACTTAGGTTTGCCTAAAAAGAAACAAAAATGGTTTTTAAATTGCTACTGTATTTTATTATTTATTATTATTATTATCATTATCATTATCATTATCATTATCATTATTATTATTAATATTATTATTATTATAGAAACCAACTGTTATATGATTTCATATGCCTTCTGGTCAGTATACAAACTCTTTGCCCTGAACTAAATGAGTAGGTAGCTATAAATTATAAACTTAATGCTGACCAGTTTCATTAGTCTTCTCAAGCATGTTTTAAGTTTTTAAATAGAAGCCACATTCAAACATTTAAATAGATAAAATAAATAAATAAAATAATCATTAAAATTTTTGACATAATTTGAGTTTATTGAGTTTCCTTTAAACCTTTTATAGTTTCAGTAACATAATTTTTATATTTTTTTTTATTTTTAAGTTTTTCAAAACATCTGAAAACTTTCATTATTATTTGAAGTTTTATTTATTTATTTATTGGATTCTACGAACATATTGTTGGTTACCATTTTTCTTTGAGATTCCTAATAGATATTAACCTCCTTTATGTTATTGGAAAGATTATTCAGAAAACAGTAAATTTTAGATCATAAAAAAAAAATAAAAAAAAAAAAAAAAAAAAATCAATAAAAATTTTTACCCTAATTAATATTGTAATGGAAAGAGACCAGACCTCATAATTGAGAATAATTCAATATTACTGAATTAATATATATATATATATATATATATATATATATATATATATATATTATATATATATATATATATATATATATATATATATATATATATGTGTATGTGTAGATAGAAAAAAAATCCCAAGGCCGCTGCCGAAAAAGTGTTTGTAGGTCTCGTTTGACGTGGCATACTTCCATATTACTTATTGTTATTTAGTAGTACCATTGGGTGTGGATGGGAGGAGCTTGGGAGGCTATTGGAGGTAATATTGTGCCTGTCTTTCCTCTACATCGTGCCATGTAATTCTTCCTTATTCACTTTATATATATATATATATATATATATATATATATATATATATATATATATATATATATATATATATATATATATATATATATATATATATATATATATATAATAATAATATAATTTTTAATTTATTAATTATAATTAAATTTAATAAAAATAATATATATATATATATATATATATATATATATATATATATATATATATATATATATATATATATATATATATATATATATATATATATATATATATATATATATATATATATATATATATATATATATATATATATATATATATTTTCACTTTTCCCCACTCTCGTGGGCTGGTGCTTGCCACAATTCCCTTACAAACACTCATCCCTACTTCTCATTTCCCCTTCATCACACTCTGTCCTCCTTAAGTCTGCAACCCTCTTCCAAACTCAAAAACTCCTTCCTCCCAAAATATCCTTCACCCCATCCATCCATCTCCGCTTTTGCTTTCCTCTCCCCCTTCCCCACTCTCCCTGGGATCTAAGTACCCTACTAACCAACCTGTCTTCATTCATTCATTCTACACACATGTCCAAACCATCTTAGTACACCCTCCTCTGCTCTATTCACTACGCACTTCCTTCATCCACACATCTCCCTTATTTTTATTTTTTTTTCATTTCTAATCCTATCTACCAAACTTAGTATCGAACTATATACTTTTCAGCCAAAGTCCAACACTTAACTACTGTACCACAAAAGTATATTTAGTAGAGAAAAATATATAAATAAATAAGTACGACAAAAGTAAGGTATGCTAAATAGAGAAAAATGAATAAATAAATAAATAAATTAATAATAATAATAATAATAATAATAATAATAATAATAATAATATGATTCACTAACAAGAACAGACACAAATGTGTAACAAAATTCCATGTGGGTTTGTTAGTTTTCTTTCAGAGTTATTTAAAGATTCATTTTAAAATTTAATTTTTGTTCTCAATATATATATATATATATATATATATATATATATATATATATATATATATATATATATATATATATATATATATATATATATATATATATATATAATATATATATATATATATATATATATATAGGGATGGAGCGATACCAAAATTTTTACCGATACCGATACCGATACCTAAAAATTACCAGATACCGATACCGATACCGATACCGGTATCGGTATCGGAAAATATGCCGATACTACTACCGATACCGATACCGATACTTTACTCTTATCCAAAAATTTTGCCGATACCGATACCGATACTGAAAAGGCCGATACCGATACCGATACCGATACCGGTATCGGAAAATATGCCGATACTTGCCGATACCGATACCGATACCGATACTTCACTCCATCCCTAATATATATATATATATATATATATATATATATATATATATATATATATATATATATATATATATATATATATATATATATATATATATATATATATATATATATTGGGACCAAAAATTAAATTTTAAAATAAATCTTTAAATAACTCTGAAGAATACTAACAAACCCACATGGAATTTTGTTACATGTTTGTGTTTGTTCTTGATAGTGAATCACATTATTTATTATTATTATTATTATTATTATTATTATTATTATTATTATTATTATTATTATTATTATTCTCTTTAAAATACCTTCCTTTGTTCGTAATTATTATTATTTATTTTTCTCTACCTAATATACCTTCTTTTTGTCATTTATTATTATTACTACTACTACTATTATTATTATTATTAGTTTTAGTTTTTTGGCATTGTGATAAGGTTTTTGATTTTCCATTATATATATAATATATATATATATATATATATATATATATATATATATATATATATATATATATATATATATATATATATATATATATATATATATATATATATATATATATATATATATCGCTTGTGTATAAGAAAAAAAAAATTTGGAAACCTTTTTATGCAAGATAAATATACCGCAACTCTTTGAAATATGAATATATTCTTATTGTTATTGTATCTGTACTTTCTCTATTCACTTTTCCCTCTTTTACACCTCTTGCCCCATCTTTGGAAATTAAACCAAGTCAAAATCCTTTGTAATCAAAATGGACCATCAGCTGAAGATAAATAAAAAGAAAGGGGAATCTTACAGGAAGAATATATATATATATATATATATATATATATATATATATATATATATATATATATATATATATATATATATATATATATATATATATATATATATATATATATATATATATATAGGAATAACACGTAGTGACAAAGAAGGAATGATGGGATAAAATCGTAAAAATATTTAGCAGATTTTAATAATCGAGCAAGAGAAATGGACAGGATAACACACTACGCGATGACAGTAAGATTGTTATATCCCATCATGAAGGGCCTTCAAATGGGTGTAGTGGTCAAGAGAGTGAAATACAATAGTTTATCAATGAATACATTATTGTATGAGGCTGAAAAAGACTGTGGTGAGAAGACTAGGATATATATATATATATATATATATATATATATATATATATATATATATATATATATATATATATATATATATATATATATATATATATATATATATATATATATATATATATATGGGGAAAAAAGCAAATGAGACATAGCATAGCTAAGCCTGGATGAAGTCATATTGATTTGGTAGGAATACCTTGAGAGAGAATGCTAATGAATATAGTGGGGAGAATGCAAATAGGTGGTGGGTGTTGTTATAAGAAATGAAAAAGACTCTGTGGAGGGATTCCTTACGAAAACAATTGAATACTCCCGTCAATACTAAAACCCTAAATGGATAATCTGATGTCCGTATAGATATAGAGGACAATGGGAGAAGGATGCTGTAACCGACTGACGGGCTAAGCAGAATTTCTGGAGCAATTACTCCATATACGTATGTAACAATATATATATATATATATATATATATATATATATATATATATATATATATATATATATATATATATATATATATATATATATATATATATATATATATATATATATATATACAGAGAGAGAGAGAGAGAGAGAGAGATATTTTTTCTTTTTTGTTCCAATGTGTTTTAAAAGGAGCTACAAAAATAGAATCTACAACAAGAGGATGTACGGAAGAATGAAACTTGGTGAGCAAGTCGATCTTTTCATTGTTCTTGCGTTACAATGATCTTTTTGTTTTATATTAATTAATTATTCTCTTCGTCTCTTTGGATATCTGATATCCATAGTCTTAAGAAACAGGTGTTCACTTACTGAACACGGTGTTAAAAGTACATCTCTCTCTCTCATATATATATATATATATATATATATATATATATATATATATATATATATATATATATATATATATATATATATATATATATATATATATATATATATATATATATATATATATATATATGGCTGCTTTTAGCCTAAAAGGGTTTTTTAACATGTAATACATGTTGAAAGGCATTTAGGATTTATCCCTTGTAATAAACTTGTGCATATATATATATATATATATATATATATATATATATATATATATATATATATATATATATATATATATATATATATATATATATATATATATATATATATATATATATATATATATATATATATATATATATATATAATAATAATATTTTATATTTACGCGACTATTATTATTATTATTATTATTATTATTATTATGAAAATAACGGCGATAAATGTTAAGTAAATATTGTGTATGAGTGATTTGTAGTTCACTTTTTCCTTTTAATTTATTTACAGTTGTATAATTATGTATGGTTCGTTTTTTTGGTTTTTGTGTTTGGTTGAGTGTGTGTTCGCGGCCTGTATTGCACGTTTCCTATACATTGTGGGTTTAAATTTTCATGCTTGGGAGTGGTCGGCATGATTTTTTTTTTTTTTTAAAATTATTATTATCGGCTTGTGGTTGTATGATAGCTTACTGTAATGCCAAGCGGATATATTTATATATTACGTGATTTCGTTATGTTTACCCAAATTTGTTTCGGGTGTTAGATATTTTCTCTCTCTCTCTCTCTCTCTCTCTCTCTCTATATATATTATATATATATATATATATATATATATATATATATATATATATATATATATATATATATATATATATATATATATATATATATATATATATATATATATATATAAACACACACACAAACACACTTTTCCAACGTTGATCCTTCTTTAGTTCTCAAAACGTGTGCTTCCTAGGTTGCAATTGCCTTGGTAAATTATTTCATCTCTGCCTATTAAATTCACCCTCTCTTTCTTGATAGGAACTTTTGCTTATTCAACCTGTTGATAAAAAGGGGGATGAACCCAATCGTCTCTCAAAAACTATCATTATCTTACTTTAATCTCTGTTCTTTTCAAAATTTTCGAATTGGTAGTTGAGAGGAAGATTTGTAAATATTTCAAATCTAATCGTATTCCAGATTGCCAGTGTGATCTATTTATGGAACGCCAAACTAGTGGACTTTTTCTCCTTCTCCTTGACTCTTGGTCTTCTCATTGCTATTTCGATTTAATCTCCTGCGTCACTAGGTTATCGAAAGCTTTCGATTGAATCTGTTTCCTTTTCGCCCTGGGCAACTTTCCTTATATCATCTCTATCTCAATTACAACGAATTGTTTTTTTTTGAACTATCTGTTATTATACCTTCCTTATTAAGGAGAGCTCATTTTACACGTCTTTTCATTCTTCTCGGTGTCCAGCTCATTGACCCCCAAACTTCAAAATTTACAGTTGTTTTTACATGTGCATTACGTCGTTGGTGAATTCAGAAAAAACTTTTATTTTCATACATTTTCAAATTGGACATGATGGCCTTTGATTTGGTCAAAATCAGGTATATGCTTACCCAACAATTTATAACCGTAAACAATAATATTTGTAAATTATTGTTACTTGCTATTACTTCATTTATGTGGTGTATATATATATATATATATATATATATATATATATATATATATATATATATATATATATATATATATATATATATATATATATATATATATATATATATATATATATATATATATATATATATATATCAGTGATTCATTGTATGTATCCGTGCGTATGTGTGTGACGCGCTGGTGTGTTAATTTAGTGTTTACAGAGTTTTCGTGGTTACATAAAAATACTCAAATTAATTATTAAAGTACAGTAAAGAGAAAAAAAAATTACCTTTGAATTAGTATTACAAAATTACTTTACACAAATGTGAAATATATTGAAACATATATTATTAACATTTATTATTAACATTTATTATTATTATTATTATTATTATTATTATTATTATTATTATTATTATTATTATTATTATTAAATTATTGAATTACTTTTCTATTGTTCAGATTGTCTGAAAAATAAAAATATATATATATATATATATATATATATATATATATATATATATATATATATATATATATATATATATATATATATATATATATATATATATATATATATATATATATATATATATATATATATATATATATATATATATATATATATATATATATATATATATATATATATATATATATATATATATATATAATATATATATATATATATATATATATATATATATATATATATATATATAGCGGATGCAGATGTGTTAATTTTAATGAGGATGCTTTGCGGATGCCATCGCTTATATATATATATATATATATATATATATATATATATATATATATATATATATATATATATATATATATATATATATATATATATATATATATATATATATATATATATATATATATATATATATATATGTTTGTGTGTTTTATAAAATAGTCATTTAGTAATAAAAATGTGGAATATGTACACCTGTGAATTTGTTAAATAAATAAAAATAAATAAATAAATATATAAATAAATGAATAAATATGAAATAAATAAATAAATGAAGGTAAAAGATAGATCAGGTTTACATATTTCGTAATATTATTTTAGTTTGTTAGCAGATGCTAGAAGTTCAATTTCAAACTTCGAATTTCCGTTATGTTTTGTATCCACTATTGGGGCCTACATTAAAATATTATTATTATTATTATTAGGTTATTATTATTATTATTATTATTATTATTATTATTATTATTATTATTTATATATATTTTTAAATAA
Source organism: Armadillidium nasatum (assembly GCA_009176605.1). Lineage (NCBI taxonomy): Eukaryota > Metazoa > Arthropoda > Malacostraca > Isopoda > Armadillidiidae > Armadillidium > Armadillidium nasatum. The sequence continues at coordinate 71,540 of SEYY01000353.1, forward strand.
ATAATTCTTGAGGTAGTTTGCTTAGTCTTACTTAACGTCTTTCGCTTATTACCCTTATGTAGCTAGTGCCATTATATATATATATATATATATATATATATATATATATATATATATATATATATATATATATATATATATATATATATATATATATATATATATATATATATATATATATATATATATATATATATATATATATTTATATTTTTCTCTTTTCTCTCTCTCTCTCTCTCTCTTCTCGCTTTCGCTCATTGAATCATTAATGTAGGTCATGACGTAACAATGCTTTGGACTTCCTTCGCTCGCTCGCTGGCTGCGTCTGCGTCTGAGTGCGACCTTCGCTATCATCGCAATTGGGTTCTCTTTCTCTTTTCGTTTTTGGCTCTACTGCCGATGACGACCTTTCATATATATATATATATATATATATATATATATATATATATATATATATATATATATATATATATATATATATATATATATATATATATATATATATATATATATATATATATATATATGGTTAATGCAGGTGTTTTGGTTTACTGTATACGTGAATGGATCTATAGTATATATAAAATAGAATGTACCATGTATTATAAGCTTCTTACAGAAATGTAACAATGGAGTCATTCCAGAACAAATTCTTCAAAAAAAAATTTTATTTTTTAAATTCCACTGTCTTAGAATTTGCTCAAACTTTGTATATCTTGTCTCTTTAACTTAAAAACAAAAGAAAAGAACTTAAAATTTATTTTTTTTTTTTTTGAGAGGGACTGGGCAAAGTTACAACCTCCCAGAATTTTTAGGTTCCAAAAATTTAGCATTTTTTGATGTCATGACTTAGGTCCTATTAGTGATAGATATGTGAAACAAAATGCGTTTGGTGTAAAAAAAAAAGGAATGATAAACAAAAGTGAATTTAAGCACTTTTTACCTATGACATCTCTTAAAAGTTAAACAAAATTTTAATATTGAGAGGCTGCTCCTCCTTTGAGGAAAATCGCTACAAATTTAAAAAAAATTTTTTTTTATTGATGTACAAAATGTTCTTTTATCATTTGTGCATAAAAATATGAAATGAAACGCTTGTGAATTTCAGTATTTAATGCTAATATGTTACTTTAAGTAACATGGACTTAATAAAACAACAACAATATTGTTTTATTATTATAATAATTAACAATTTCCTTCCCCCCCCCTACTCCCTAGATCTTTGCTTAAAGCAAATATAACTATGTCTGGAAACTATAAAAAATGCTGTTGGCAATCCATTTTATGACCATAAGGAGACCATATTAAGAAGCTTGCCTCCCATTCCAAAATACTTTGTTGAGAACATTGACAGAGTTTGAATTTCTTGCAAATACCCATGTTTTGCACTGCATGAAAAAACTTCCATAAGTTTTGCCAACTTGCAAGTAAGGAGAAAGAAATCAGTAACTGTTTCAAAAGAAAAAGAAGTATTTGATGATGAAGCATGAAGTATCACATGTGCAAGCTGGTTTTTTTGAGCTTAAAGCTACGCGAGTCATATTTCGTAAGTATATACTGAAATAACAAATTAGGTTGGTCTGAAAATTATTGAATATCTTTGACATATGATGTCAAGTCCAAGCATTATTATTATTCCAGGTATTAAGACAACATACTCATTTGAGGATAAGGATGTAAAGCGAACTAATTGAAAATTGAAAATGAAGCTAAATGTATATTTACTTACTACCACTTTTCAAGTTGTTGGATACCACAAAATGACATTGTTGTCATATTAAAATTAATATTAATTGTTTAAGAAAGTTCCACATTAATTGTCTAAAATTTCGAGTAAATAAATAAATAAATAAAAAAAAAGTTAATGTTACTCTATGTAAAAAAAAAAGCATTAAATACTAAAATTCACAGGTGTTTCATTCCATACGTTAATGCACAAACAATGAAGGAACATTTTTAACATTAATAAAATATTTTTTTGTATCGATTGGCCTTATGGGGGGAATCGGGCCCCCAATATTAAAAATTTCTTTTAAGTTTACAAAGTTATAACAAAGTCTTAAGAAATAGTGGCAAGTATAGTCGCAAATTTGAATGAAGCTATTGAACATCATCACATCTAATTATACAGACGTTTACGCAATGGACATTGCGCCTCTGAAGTCTCTACTCGCATGCTTCCTCCTTTGAGG